>CM076584.1:904078372-904190107 GCA_034641835.2 Pinus albicaulis | reverse complement strand
TTGTTTAACACTTGCAAACAACAAACTTGTGATCAATTTGACATGTTTTCCTCTGATTTACATTCTGTCATGTTTTCTCTGTTAGCAGTGAGAAAAACCTCCTAGTGGGAAAAAACCCTAGCAGAAAGCATCAACATCAGTTTGGTCCTTTAGATGTGCCACCATTATTTGAAATATTTTTGTTGTGACCTTATCAATATTCCTGTAGGGAAACACTTTTGACAGTCCTGCAGAAGTATCATTCATGTTTAGCCATCTTTTGCAGAATATGCTTTTGATAAGGAAACTTTGTTGGAGGTTCTCTCTGCTTTTTAAACCAATTACAGATTTTTCTTTTGATCAGTTTGCCAGTGCTATATGTTTGGTGGGAAAATATAACAGTTTTTAAAACATTTTGTGTCTCTCCTGGCCACTTCTGTTCTTGCAGGTACCTATACAACTTTGTTTCCTCATATCACTGTCTTTTTGGAGTTTAAAACCTCATTTTATCAATAATGAACCTATGCTTGTCATCATTACCTCCTTGGGAAATTTTTATCTCATGCTTGCCTCCTTTGACCATTTGAAAATGTCTTTGACTATTCTTTTGAGAAGTCAAACCCTTGCACTGATATTCCTGGCCCTTTTTGCTGATACTCTTTATCATCTTTTGATTGGTGTAGTGGAGTATTGGTGTTTATGTTTTCCTCCTTTGATCCCTTTAAGACCTCTGATTTTACATTTTGATGAGATGGAATAAGTGCCTCTTTGCCAAACCCTAGAAGACAGCTTGAAACCCTTTGAAGCCATCTAATGTTATGAAGGAGGCTCTTTGTCATCATTTGACCTGTTTTTCATTCTTCCCAAACTCTTAGGTTTTAGGGCTGCTTATAAAAAATTAAATAGTGTTGTCTTCTAAGTTCTCAAAAACTTCTCAAACTCATTAATTATTTCTAAAAACCTTCAATAGTGCACTAATGGAGTTGAGGTGACCCTTGTTTCTGTAGCTCTTGGACTGATTTACTTGTTTGGCCAAAATAGTCGCAAACCTTGATTCTCCACAACATAGGCCTTGCTGCCTTCTTCTCTGCTATTTATGGTCTTCTTGTAATGATTTTCCCATTACATTACCTCTTTTTAGGTTGATGGCCATTTGATTCTTTTGCAAAAATGTGAGCAAGGGGCAGCTATCCCCCTGCAATATTTGTGCTCTAGGCCAAAAATCCGTTCTTGAATGACCTTTTTGATTAGTTTGGACAAGATCACCTGTCCTTTTCTTCTTTGAATGAAGTTTCTTCATGCGGGAAAAACAGAGTTGTTAGGATACCAAATCCACCCTATGACCTTGTGAAACCCTAGGCGACCTAGTGGAAGCTTTCTTGGACTTGGCTTTTGGACTGAGACCTAGGATTTGGGATCATCAAGTGTAAGATAGATTTTATGATAAACTGATGTATTGAAGATCCAAAATCCAATGTACTTGATTTATCTAAAGAGCCTACAGAGATAGTTTGAGACCATCAATGTTTGGGAGACACAACAAAGCTGTTTGATTGGTGGGCTTAGGTAGCAGTGGGGGTTTTTTAGGCAAAACAAAACAGAGGATTTGGGCCAAAGGTAAATACATATAGACAGAAATAGTGACATAAGCCTCTAATGGGTTTTGGGACTGGTAAGAAAAGCTAGACATTATAGAATGATGAAATAGTGAAAAATTATCTTGAGGACAATGAAGGCAGTGAGATTTCTAGAACTCACAATGTTTATGAACCTTGTTTCTAGAAATCTCAGGATAATCATTTAGTCATCAACAAAGGCAACAATTACTGATGACTAACACCTGACATTGAGGATTTGTGAGACAGTTTAGGGAAAGCAAGTCTCAGAGCTAGTCCACAGTGGGGATACCCAAAATTTCAATATTGATGCTCATATGGTGCAGAAGAGAGGCATAACCACAACAGAGTTTAAGGGGTTCTCAGTATTAGTGCCAGGAGATAGGACCATGTAGTGTACACATTATGTCTCGACTTTGAAAGTGACCATGGGGACCTATTTGGTGACCGATCACTTCTTTGTGGTTGAAATTCCATATACTAATGTAGTACTTGGGGTTAAGTGGCTCTATGCATTGGGGAGAGTCACCATAGATTGGAAGAGGATCGAGATGGAGTTTTTGGATCTGAGAGGGAACCTTGTACTACTCAAGGGTATGCACTCCTACCCTCCATAGACAGTTTCAGCTCACTACATGGAGGCAAACTTGAGGCGGGGATAAATATAATGGGTTGTTGAGTTGAGGATATCAGAGGCTGGTGGAGCAGCAAAGCCACCTCACCTGAATATCCAGGGAATCCTTGATATATACTCCATGGTTTTCGGGGACATACTACCAGGGAAGGCACCTGACTGAGGATTCTAGCACACCATCGAGCTAGAGCTTGGGATCTATGCAGTGATCAATACCCCGTATAGGCACCCCAAGGCCTATTGGGATGAGATTGAGAGGGCCATACACTAGCTCTTAGCATTGGGACATATGCGGCTGAGTTCGAGCCCTTTTTCTTCATCGGTTGTTCTGGTGAAGAAGAAGGACTGTACATTGAGTATGTGTATCAATTACAGGGCCTTGAACAAGAAAACGATGAAGAAATGATACCCCATTTCGCAGATTGATGAGCTAATGGATGAGCTGAGGGGAGCCAAGTTATTCTCCAAGATAGATTTGAAGTCGGGGTACCATTAGATATGGGTGAGGGACAAGGACGTCCCTAAGACAACTTTGAGGTGTCACTATGGGCACTTTGAGTTTTTGGTGATGCCCTTTGGGCTAACCAATGCTCCAGTTACCTTCTAGTCGTGCATGAACCACGTATTTCATGGGAAGATGAGAAAGTTTGCGCTGGTATTTTTCGATGACATACTGATCTACAACGGAACTTGGGAGGAGAACCTACATTATGTGGAGACGATGCCTCACATATTGGTGGAGAAATAGATTTATGCGAAGCTGTCCAAATGCGAGTTTGGGCTGACATAGATGCTTTACCTGGGGCACATCATAGGCATCGATGGCGTGAGGGTGCATGAGGAGAATATTAGGGCCAGGTGGGATTGGCTAGAGCCAAAGTATGTCACTGATTTGAGAGGGTTTGTGGGCATTTGCATCTACTATCGGAAGTTTGTGAAGGGGTTTTCACAGCTGGTAGTGCCCCTCACAGATGTGACGAAGAAGGGGGCTTTACTTGGACTGCTACAACATAGGATGCATTTGATCGCCTAAGCAGTTGATGAGTATTTTTCTGGTCCTTTCACTTCCATATTTTACCAAGACCTCCATTTTGGAGTGCAATGCATTAGGTGAAGGAGTAGGGGCCGTACTAATGAAAGAGGGGTATCCCATAGCCTTTGAGAGCTGGAAACTATTGACTCATGAGAGACTCTACCCCATCTATGACAAGGATATGCCAACCATCATGCATGCACTAGCCTAGTTAAGAAATTACTTGGTGGGAAACCAGTTTAGGGTGAGTACAGACCACAATAGCCTTTGATTTTTCTTCAAGTAGAGACAAATTAAGGAGAGGCAACAAAAGTGGGTCAGTAAGCTTCAGGCTTACGACTTTGACATTGAGTATGTAAAAGGGAAGCATAACTTGGTGGCCAATACTTTGTCGAGGAGGCCAACGTCCCTCTCACTGATGAGTCTCGAGGTAGATTGGAAGGCCCAAATGCTAGTTGAGTACTCGAAAGATCACTTTGCATACGAGATTTTTGATGGAAAAGTGACAGATGATCGATACCGGGTCATGGATGAGGTGATTTACTACCGGCACTAGATATATTTGACAACTAACTCCCAATTGCAGGGGAATATTTTGCATGCAACTCATGATTCTCCATTATCTCGGCACTAGGGGTTCACCAAGACCTTCCATACCATTAAAGAGAGGTTCTCGTGGAAGGGTCTCAAGGAGGATGTTCTGAGACATGTCCAGGAGTGCGAGGTTTGCTAGAGGAATAAGGGGGATTTGACCCATCCGACAGGATTGCTACAACCGCTTCCCATCCATGAAGGGAAGTGGGAAATTATTTTGATGGATTTCATCACCGAGTTGCCCATGGTGCAGGGCAAGGACTGTATCTTCGTCGTGGTCGAAAAATTGACGAATTACGCACATTTCTTCGCCATCTCATTTTGGTACACAACCACTCAGGTGGTCGAGTTGTTTTTTAGGGACATTTTTAGATTGCATGGTCTCCCCAAGACCATAGTCAGTGATCGAGATAATAGGTTCATGGGTAGATTTTGGAAGGAGCTATTCCGATTGGTGGGCACAAAACTCACACCGAGTATGAGCTACCATCCACATACAAATGGGCAGACCGAGATAGTTGACAAGTGGCTAGAGGGCTACTTGTGTAACTATGTCACGGGGCAGTAGAGGGCCTGGTTGTGATGGATGCACTTGGGGGAATACTGCTACAAAATGATGTTCCACATGTCTATTTGTATGAATCCTTTTCATGCTTTGTATAGTTATGACAGACTGAAATTTTTTGATGTTATGTTTGGAGCTAGCAAGGCCCTTAAGGCCAAAGACTGGATCCAAGAGATCCAAGACATTCTCAAAGCTGTCAAGGATAACTTGGTGACAACACAAAATCAACATAAGATGTACGGAGATGGAGGGCATGTGGAAAGATAGTTTGAGGTGGGGGAATTGGTTTACCTTCACCTCTAGCCCTACAAACAGTCCACGCTGAAGCAGAAGTGGGATGAGAAGCTCAAGCCTCACTTCTATGTGCCATACAGAGTTGTCCCGAGAGTGGGGGAGGTAGCATACGAGTTGGAGTTACTACAGGGGAGCTGGATACACAACATTTTTCATGTGTGTTTCTTGAAGAAGACCTTGGGACAATAGGTGACATCAACCACTGAGTTTCCTCCTACAGATGATGAGGGGCACTTGGTGCTCCAGCCAAAGGCCATTTTTGACACTAGGAAAAGGCAATTGAGGAGATGGGTGGTGAAGGAATACTCGATTAGGTGGAGGAATATTCGAGATGAGGATGCCACATGGGAAGGGGAGCAGCTCCTCCAGCACCCATCACTGCAGTTTATTTACGACAAACAACGTCTTGGAGGGGAGGATTGTAATATTCCTAATTAGCAATTTCACTAATTAGAATATTAAATTTTGATAAATTTTTCTATCTCTAATGTTAGGCAGAAATAAGGTGGGTCAGGGACCCACAAATACTATTTTGGGGAAAACTAAAGTCATTTCTTATAGTTTCAAAGAGAATATTGGTGCTTTAGTGGGGTCCGAGTGGCCAACATCAAGTGAGTTGTAGCCCCTTAGGTGGTAGCATGAGGGGGGCTTGAAAGGAGCAGCGCTAGGTTGGATCAAAGGAGAGGATGTGCAGTCCATGGTGGGCCCATGAGGAACGTTGACGTTCATTTGAAAAAATGAAGGAGGGGAAACATAGTTTCCTCATTCGTTCACTTATCTTGCTGTTTTCATTTGATGCAGCATGCTTGTGCTGGGTGCCAAGTTTGTAGTGTTGTTTAGCACACGAGATTTTCAGGCAAAGATCTCAACCTTTGCCTCAGGGATCTTCGAGTGCCCACTCAGGAGAGGAACCTTAAAATTTTTGAGGAGAATTTCACAGCAGAGATTTCAGGAGGAGTGTTTTCACTTTGCGTAGAGGACGCATTGATTGTGTAGTGGAGGATGCATTGCAGTAGGGAGGTTGTTTCCGGGAAGTGAGAAGAGAGGGAGTAGAAGTTGAGATTTGTTGGGGAAGATGAGTGCTTCCTAACAGGGTTATTGCACATATTTTGGGGTAGTTTTGGAGTGGATTCTTCAGGTGTGTAGCTTCAGCTAGCAGCGCAGTGGATCAAGCCCAACAGGGGAAAATTTCTAGGGTCAACCATTCCACAATTTCTTCGCGGGTTTTTGTGGGTTTCCTGAGTAGAGTTTGGTGTTCAAGTCCTGAAAATTTATTCGCGCCAGAAGTATCCCAACCAGTAGTCTAAAGTTTGAAGCAACTAAATTTCTGGGCAGAGCAACGCAGCACCAGAGCCATTTCCAGGGGGTCATTTCAGCTTTTTTTGAGATAGTCTTCAGCCTTCCTTGAGTAGGCCCAGGTGCATTCCTTCCAGCACCATCATTGTGCTCATTTCGAAGCATTAATAAAATGGCTCAGATCATGTTTTTGGCTCCAGTTTCCATGTGTTAATGGTGTGATTTTATTTTTTGTAGTTTCTAGTCTATTATTGCTTTGTATTACTATTATTTTCCCATTTGGGATATTACAATGTTATCCCCATAAGGGAGGCTTCCCAAACAATACTTAGAGGTTCTATGACCTAGGATTTCCAATCCAAATGGCTCTCCATAAATATGGTAGCTAAAATCACCTAGAAAGATCTCCAATAAAGGCCAAGATAATATTTATAGAGGTTCAAATACACCTTTTACCAACCCATTAAACTAAAGAAAGGTTGTTCTAAGTTTGGATTTTACTAATATGCATATTTATAACGTGTGATAGCATATAACAACGAGAAAATATGTTATACAAATAACAACATATAACAACAAGAAAACTTTTGAGAAGGTAAGCAAGGGACTCGTAAACAAGTAATTTATAATGGCTGAAAATGCACAAAAGACAACAAATACCTAGATGTCAACCATATTTTTAGTGGTAAAATATGCAATTAATACATGTTTTTCCTTTTAAACATTAATTAATGTGAATTTAGGCCAAAATCTAACCCTAACTACCATATAATAAAGAAAAGAGGAAAATGTAGGTTGATTGACACATCAAACTAGTGCCTTCAGTCAATGCCTTTAGTCAAATGGGCAATGGATTCAAATAAGTGTGGTAAAAATAAAAGGACCTTGGATAGAGAGGGTGAAAGGCATTTTCCTTTAGTTTAAAAACCTAGCAAGTTTCTTATTACGAATTTAAGGTGAAAGTATGCAAGAAAACTAGTTCCTTTGATAGATTCTTGATAGAAAATTTTGGATAATACATAGAAAGAAAAGTACATAAAAGATATTGCACCTTTTTATATGGCATATTACAAACTTTAATTTTAGAAATTTCAACAAAATGGGAGAAAATAGCAATAAAATTGCACCATTCAAAGAATAATCACTTATCAATCCATAGAAAGACCTCTACATGCAAAACATATCCTCCCCAAGATAATTCACACTCTACTTAGCCATTACGTCCAAGAGAGAAGAGAAACACTAGTGCGCACTCTAATGAGTGTGTGTGACATTGATTTAAAGGAAATTGACTCCCCTCTATTTATATGGGGGAAACCAAGTGATTTTTTCTTAATTTAGAGTTAAAATCCCTAAAAGTTTGCACAAAGCATTCAACAAGGTTAATATGTCACAAGCCAACCTAAAGATAGCTTTAAAAAATGATAAATTATAATAAAATGCCATAAATTCTCCATGTGCAGAAGAACTATCTCTCCAACATGATGTCATCCTCCATAAATGAGCATTCCGATCAAGTAAGGTGACAAAGTGAATGGGTGCATCTCCAAGTACATCTTGTCATTCAACATGTCATCATCAAGAAGCTCTATATCGCCTTTTTCTAGGGTTTTCTTGGGTGATGTGGCAACCCTAGAACATGGTGTTAACATAAAAAGGGAGTGTGCCAGCCCTCCTAAGGTGTCTCAAGTGATATTCATCATCATTTGGGCGCAACAAAAAAGCAACGTACATCAAGTATGTACAAGGCTAGCTCGAGCGTGTCTTTGGTCCTTTGGGGCACATCATCATTGAAGTCAATGCCTCGACTTCTTGGCTCAAAGTTTTAACATCTAGAGGTGTATAATAGACCATTCATGCATGCAAAGGCTCCCCAAGACCCAGTGCTGATCTCTGGAGGGCATCATTGGGGTTGCAATTTCATAAACTTTGTCACAGCTAGGCCATACATCCTCTTCAATGTGTTGGAAAGGTGTCAATCCATCCCTAAATGGACATCTAATGTGTTCTTTAGAAACGACCTGAAACATACCTTGAAGATCAAGTGAAATAAACATCATTAGGTAAAGAAACCATTAATGCATCATACTGGCCCATATTAAATGTTAGGGGCTCAAAAATACTTCACACAATCCTCACTTTCAATTGTTTTTCTAGTTGATGATTTGTAAGCAAGTTACCACACTTATGTTAGCTATGATTATACACTATTATGTGATTCTAGAATCCCAAGGGAAAAGGGTTCCTAGATAGGTCGATCAATCAACAAGTGCATGCGATAAATGCAGTCATGAAGTTGGAAAGGCTTCAAGGAAGATGCCATAGCTATGGTACTAGCTGAAGGAGGTGCAACATCTTGAGTATAATGATGATAAGAGGGAGTCATTGTGGAGGCATGCGTTATCCCTTTTCTCGACTAATTTTTCCACCCCTCTAGTACGCTTTTAACTTCAATGATTTTCCTTTTCTTTCTTGCATAACTTTGGTGACTAGCTTGTTTTATGATTTTCCAATACCCCTTGAAGATATAGTTGTTTATTGCTCATCGAGGTTGGGACATTGTAAGTTTCTATTATTTATATAAAGCATTAAGTGTTTAGGAGTTTTGTGATGGCTAACAAGTAGGGTAGATCTTAGGCTAGGCGTTTGGTCACATTCTTATTATTAGCCCCAACCATCTTTTCCAATTTTTATTTTCTTTCAGTTGTGGCAATATATAATTTTATATATTTTTTATTTTTCTGCTACATCAACCTCTTAGGGAAAGGATTTTGGGCTTTGACTCATAGATGCGGATATAGGGTGTTAGTACCAATGACATATGAAAATCAACCCAAATAATGGACATGATTATCAGAGATAGATGGAAAATGACAAGTATGGATTGCCTTGGGCACACTATATCAATCAATGCCTCATGTTGATGCCTCTCTTGAATGGTGTAAAGAAAAAGCCCTAGGGCAGGTCATGCTGAACTAGGGGAAAAGGATAACCTACTAGATGAAATGTGGAAACAAGGGTACAATCAAAAGTGGTTAATCATCTAGTTTAGCATGTTATCTATATTAGAATTCCATCATTAATTGAAAGCACATGATTACATAAATGATTAGTTTAACATATTATCTATTAAAATTCCATTATCATTAAATGAAAGCATATGATTACATAAATGATTAGTGTACCTTATGATTGATAACCCACATCTTTTGAGAAGTATATTAGACCATAACACAGGTGGAGAGCTCTGAAGTAAAGCTATCTATGGATTAACATAGGGTTGCTGGCTCGCTAATCAGAAAAGAGAAAGCTTCTCTTAGGAAGTGCCCAATTTGGGTGGGTAACGATACCCATAGTCCAATTAATTAATTCACAGTATTTGGCTTACAATTTACTATCACACAACAACATTCCACATCCACTCTAACGGATTAATGCGTTACCTTTTCCCTTCAGCATTCTATGTGTTACAACTTGCAACCAATAACAAATTCGTTGAGTTAATTTGGACTTCTAAATAATCAAAGTTACATTAATGTGTTTGATGACAAGGCAACACATTCTCCTTTCTTAACATTGTCATTTTATGGTTTGTCTTATATGTGAAAAACAAAGGAGTACGATGTGTTTGGGTTGGAGGAATCTCTAATTAAAATGCTCTTAATTAATATGGTTTCCAATGCTAAGCGGAGCCACATCATATTTTATTTGACTTGAACCGCAATGCAGTTGCATCATGTTACAATGATTTTTACTTGGGTGGATGGCTGGTGAATAATCACTGTGGAAACCAACTCCTACATCCAATTATGAGTTTACATTATCGTTCGTTTAATTAATATTTTAAACACTTTAATTGCTAATTTGTACCTTTTCTAGAAATCTCCAATCAATTGTTTATTGGATCATTGGAAAGGAAGATAAATCGTTGCATGGTGTTGGAGATCAACTAAAACACAACTAGTGATTGGTAAAAATTGTGTGCTCCGAGAATTGTGGAGCGTTTACCCACGTTGAATCATTCTCAACGTGCATGCACTTGAGGCATTCCACACTAGATCTGTTGTTTAGAGTGTTGTAATTGCTCATCTGAAAAGGATGCAAAGTTGTTATTTGGCATTTAATGTTTTCTTTGAGACTGATCTACTGCGTAAAATTGAAGAAATTTATTTATGAGCCTTCTCGTATTTGTTACACAATGCCTTGTTTATTGGCACACTGACCTGTGAACCAAGCTTGAGAGCATAGTGTTGTAAACATAATGGAACATTGATTGCAGAAAAGCAATTATCTATTTTTGCAAATGATTCCGAATGGATTACTATATATTGTTATTTATCTTGGTACTTTTTTTGGGTAGAAAAATTAGAGGAGTTGGTTTGCAAGACACGTTTTAGAGGCAAGTATCAATTTAGAAATTTGGGTTCCATAATATTTTAGAGCCATTTTGAGGTATCAAATGGCACTTTCTGGGGGTTGAAACTTTATGAGTATAGCTCACAACCCCTTAATGTTTTACCCACCAAGACCTTTATAATAGTGAAAATAACCTCAAATGATGTTTGTGTTTTCCAAGAGATATCTTGTGTTCATTTGCTTATTATTTCATTTCATATTTTAGTCATTTCAATATATTTGAGCAATAAAGTAGTAATAATAAATATGAGATCTAGGGAAATAAACTTACATAATTAGGGATTTCAAAATAATACAATATCTTGTGACGATTTTTTCTAGTAGAATATCCACAAAAGTTTATAGATCATATTGATATCATAGTAGTTTTCGTTGGGGTATTTGTCGAAATATATAGGATTTAGGAATTGGATTAAGAAAGAAGTTGTAGAACCCTAGCCACGGAAGTTGAGTCTAGTCATACAAACCTTTAGGATGTAGTGGAAGAGAGATTTTCAAGAATGGAAGGACAAGTCATTGATATCTCTTGCAACAAGTTCATAATTTTGTGGAGGTTGGTGCTTCTTACTTATAAATTGGATCAAATGAGAAAGTGAGAGATAGTCAAGACCCATAAAAGGAGCTAAAAAAGAAATAAAGAATGAGCAACTAAGTTGTAGTGGCATCACTTTTTGACAACCTCTATTCAAAATGGAAGTGAAAGTGGACACCGAGTCTATTGAAGGTAAGATTGATGTTGTTAAATTGAATCATTGGTTTCAACAATTAGAAGTGCATTTCAATGTCAACAATATTGATGATGAAATTTGTGTGATTGAAACTAGAGGGCCATGCACTATTTGGTGGAAAAGTCCTGTTGCACCCATTATTTCAACATTACAAGGAAGCAGGATCCAAAGACTTGAAGGATTTTTTTCAAAGTTCAAAATAATCAACCATCAGTTTATTATGGCATTGTAAACCCATTCTGTAAATTTGTAATGTAAATGATGATAGTACAACCACTTTATTATGTAACAAACTAAGTAAACCTATGATTTTGGCGATGGATTATGTCCTAGGAGTTTTTTTGTCTGGCTGATTCATTTGAGTTTCTAAACACGGATGATAAACATAGCTTTTACCTCCAGCCTCACCCCTAAGCTAGGGTGGAGTTTATCGTCAAAGTCTTAGGTGAGTCGTAGTGTTTTAGTCGAGTCTATTGTAAAAATGATCTGTGAATAATTTAAACTAATTGGCTAAATTATTTTATTACAAATCACTTGGTCTACTAGATCATATTGTGTCGCATAATTGGGTAAATGTTAAGGGTCTATAACGAACAAGTATCCCCCTTTGAGGTTTGAATTTGTAAAATCTTATATAAAAAATATTTTAGTGCATTGTCCCTCATACTTGGACACCATGAATAAAATATTTGAAGGTGGAAAAATAATTAATCCCTTGAAGAGTCAATTAATTAAATTTTCTGGAAAAATATAATTAAATCATAACCCATAAAATTAATTAATTTAGAGTCAAAATTAAAATGTTAGAGAAATTAAAAACTCCTAGTGGAAAAATTCACGGGTCTAAAACAAAATAATTTTTGGAGGTCCCCCCACTAAGGTGATCTAGGTGGATATTGGTGGCCACCCGCCTTTTCCACTAGGACTCCCACCATTGTTTCTTTTAGTTTTTCAGTTTCCTTAATTGTAGCACAATTTACTATTTTTGACAGTTTTTCGGGTTTTAAACTTTCGGATCCATTTTAAGACCCTAAATTATGTTCTTTTGGGAAAACTAGGAGCAACAGGGGCATTTGACCAATGTTGGTCGCTCAAAAGTTGTAGTCCCCGAATAGATCTTTCTAACGATGTATTGTGTGCATTAAAAGAATATCGTATTCCAAAGTTACATCCCCGAGAAGTTGATGTATCAATTTACCCAAACATGGCCCATAGTTTTGGTGCTTCATCTCCTAGGGTTAGGTTTTTGGATGTTTAGTGTTTTCCCATGTTGTTCAATAATAAAAAGGCCCTTGAGCCTCATTGTAACACATTTCAGAGGCATGTAGCTACCACATCTCTTCTAAGAGATAATCTAGCATCACTTGAGCTAGTTTATTTTCCATTATGTCTGTAAGCATTTTTCAGTATTTGATATTAGTGAAATGAAGTGTTATTGCTGCTGCATCTCTACGTTTATGTTTATTTCTGTATTTTATTGCATTCCTGCATAATTTTGGATCAATGGTATTAGAGTGGTCTTCTCTTTCTCAAATTTTCTTTACATGTCCCCAACGAGGTCGAGATATAAGGAGTTAGGGCTCAATCTAGTTGAACCTTTGCAAGATCATCCTCGCAAACCATGATGACCTCCCATGTCGAAAGAAAATAAAGACAAGGGAGTAGGAGATCCTATCAAAATATTTCTCGAGGATGCCCTCGAGAAACAAAGGAACGCGATGATGGATAACTTTGCCCAGATCCTTCAACGACTACCTACCAGTTGCACACCTTCATCCAACAACCACTCTGGAGGTGCCACTCTTTTTAAGATACAAGTAAACTTTGAAATTCCCATATTTGAGGGCCAAATAGATGCAGATGTCATAGATATATGTTTGAATATATTAGAAGGATATTTCTCGGATCATGACTTTTCCAATCCAGAAAATATTACTTTTGCACTCCTCAAAGCTACCCCCCATGTCAAGGACTAGTGGGAAACCTACTATGAGGAGAAGGATGAGACGAAAACCTACCTATTCTCGGTTGCACCCACTTAGAATTATTTCCAATACACCATCAAGGAACAATATTATCCTGTGGGGAGCTATGAGGACAAGTACATACAATGGACTACGTTGCGACAACAAAGGTATCAAGATGTGCATGAGCTAATGAATCTGTTCCATACTCTTTGCACAAAGTTGGGTATCAAACATTCATAGAAACATTTGGTGATGAAGTACTGTAGTTGTCTGCACATATACATTCAAGAGGAAATAGAGTTCCTCGACATCTACTTTCTTGGTGCAACATACCAATATGCTGCCAAAATTGAGCATAAAATCAAACAGAAAAAACAAGACTTTGGATCTGCGAATTGGAAGCAAGGAAAAGGTGCCCCCAAACCACATAACAAAGGACGAATCCAAGGTAGGGCGACCCAGGTGAACTCGCCAAAGCCGCAAGCAAATAAAAACACTACAAAGCCAAAGAAGGACATAGGAAAGTGGTGTGAGTTCTATAAGAGATCCACTCACAACACAGGTGAGTGTTGGGCCAAATAGTCACTAGTGGCTGAGCTGAAGGCTTTCGAATTAGATGCATGTTCCGACTCTGAGTTAGAACCCGACAAGGGGAATGAAAAAGGGAAGCAGATTATCGATGCGGAGCCCAACGCCACTGTTGCCACCACCAATATCGAAAAGGAGGAACCTAGATGTGGGTGAAGGGCTCCCCGTTGCAATTCATTGTCTCATTTCGGCAGAGGTCGTGAAGCGATTGGGCATGTATACCAAAACACACCCACAACTGTACAGCTTCGGGTGGCTTCACCAAGGACGAGATCTCTGCGTCAACCAACTATGTTGCCTTCCCCACAACATCAATCCCTTCATGGATGAGGTATTATGTGATATTTCTCCTCTTATGTTTGTGATGTATTATTAGCGCAACCATACTTTTGGAAGTGACATGCTGTGTATGAGTCTAGGCCTCACGCTGTTATTGTTACTTTGGGAAATAAGTTGTACATGATACTAGAAGTAGCACCACCTACCACCATCTCTTTTATCACTGCAAAACGATGCAGTAAGCTCATTTCCAAAAACGAGAATTTCTTTTTCCTGATGATCTGCCCTCAGGGCAAGAATAAGACTGTAACCACGAACTCCATAAAGGGCTCCTCTGCACGACAACAACATATATACAAGGTCGTGGAGGAATACTAGGACATATTCACCTCACTCGCAGGGGTACCTTTGCATTGTCAGGTCAAGCACTCCATCAATCTGACCCCAGGTGCGCCGCTACCCAATGGAACGATCTATCGGTGCTATGTTCTGGGGAACGATGAAATCAAGAGGAAAATTTAGGAGTTGCTGCAGAGAGGTCACATTCGGCCGAGTTCATCCCCCTGTGGGAGCTCGATCATGTTGGTGCAGAATAAGGATGGGTCTTGGAGACTCTGTATTGACTATCGAGTGTTTAACAAGATCACTGTCCGGAATAGGTATCCGATCACGTAGATTGATGACTTTCTAGATCAACTCAAGGGGGCCAAATATTTCAGCAATATCGACTTGAAGTCCGAGTATCACGTACCAATCAAACCCTCCGACGTGTGGAATACTGCCTTAAAAGCCAAGGAGGGCCTTTTTGATTAGTTGGTCATGCCTTTCAGGTTGACGGATGATCCCGCAACCTTCATGAGGCTGATGGATGACCTCTTGCGACCATTCACTAACTCATTCATGGTGGTGTATTTGGATGACATCTTGATCTTCATCAAGAGTTGGGAAGAGTGCCTCCACCAAATTCGACGGGTCCTCCAAACACCACGACAACACAAGTTGTGTTCCAATTTGGAGAAATGAACTTTTGGCATGACCCAGGTTAAATATATGGGATACATAATTGATGAGTAGGGGGTGCATGTGGACCCAGCCAAGATCTAGGTCATTCAGGATTGACCAATCCCAACCATTCTAACAAAGCTCTGGAACTTTCTGGTTCTTTCCAATTTTTACCACAGGTTTGTGTTGGGGTTCTCTCATATCACTTGGCCTTTGAGTCAAGTCACCAAGGGAGGGCGAAAGAAAAACTATTTTTGCATGAATCTCAACAAAAGGCATCCGTAGAGTTGAAGCATCACCTCTACTCTGCAACAATTCTCACATTACCAGACTTGAAACAACCATTTGATATCGATACAGATTCCTTTGACTATGATATTGGGGCAGTACTTACTCAGCAGGGGCATCCAGTGACATACCACACTGAGACACTTTCAGACACACTTTGAAAGTATCTAACCTACGATAAAGAAATTTATTCCATTGTGTAGGCCTACCAACAATGGAAGCATTACATTTTGGGGAAGGAAACGATCATCCTTACAGATCATTGACCCCTGTAGCAGATACAGACACAAGGGAAGTTGCAGAACGATCACCATCAGAAATGGTTCACATACTTGCAACAATTCCATTTGAGCATCAAGTACAAGAAGGGAAACACCAATAATGTTGCAGATTGCCTCAGTCGACTGCTGATCGTGGTGCTAACCACTGTGCTCGAATCTTGTGGGCACGAGACTTCGGGTTGGTCGCATCTCTACAAAAGTGATCCAGAATTCGGCAACACATACCAAACGCTCCTAGAGGGTAAGAAAGTTTCAAATTTTCACCAACAAGATGCACTATTATGCCACATGGGACACCTCTATTTTCCCTCAAGTAAGCATGCCAAGATGATTTGGGACGAACACTACGTTCAGGTCGTTGGACATTTAGGGGTTGAGAAAACAATGGCAATACTCTAGAAGTATTTCTAATGGACGAACCTTTGACATGATGTGGGGAAGTACATTAGATTCACTTCCTGCGCCATTTTAAAACTGACCATCAAGAAGGAAGGCCTATATACTCTGTTGCCTACCCCTAGTCGACCTTGGGAATCCATATCCATGGATTAAATGTCGGGCCTTCCTCCTACCAAGCATGGAAATGACCACATGTTTTTGGTCATCAACAAATTCTCTAAAATGGAAATTATGGCAGTCTATAAGAATAATATCACAATAGAAGCCACCACACACTCATTTTATCTCAGATCGAGATAGCAGGTTCCTATGTTCATTTTGGTCAAGTCTCTGGTTGATGTTGGACACCAAGCTCACTAAGTCCACATCTTTCCACCCCCAAAATGATGGCCAAACAGAGGTCGTCAACAGGGTGATCGTAGACATTCAACACATGTACAAATAGAAGCATCCATGCACATGGGATGAAAGCCTCCCTTATGTCCAACACAACTATAATCAGGCTCTCCACATATCAAATAGCAATAAACCCTTTCAGGTGGTATTTGGATTCTAGCCGCTATGTCCCATTGATGTGGCCATACCATTTGCAAATACCCAGGCAGATTCAAATCATGTCTATTCCGAAGCCAAACATCTTCACTGATCACATTCAACACATCCGCCAACAGATCGATGACATATTGGACAGAGCCAATGCTAAGTACAAGAGATGACATGATCAACATTGGGTGCCACACAAGTTCCAGGTGGGCGACAAAGTTTGGCTACATTTGCAGAAAGATCGCTTGGCTGGGCCCCATTGCAAGCTTCACCTGCTACGATATGGTCCATACACCATCACCAAGGCGATAGGGGACAATTTCTTCGAGCTAAGTCTTCCACCATTCCTTGGTCTGCACCCAGTGTTCAATGTGGACTGCCTTCGACCCTACTTTCCACCATTGATGGACAGATACAATATTAAAAAACAACTCACACAAACAGAGTTAAACCTAGACTGCATGGAACAAGCCACAACTGATTGGATCATGGACACACAGATCAAGAACACCTGCTAGCAAAGGATCCAGCTATATCGAGTTGTCAAAGCAGGCCAACTCCTTCAACAGGGCAAGTGGTTCACCAGGAACCAGATTCAACAAAAAATTCCTCATCTCATGGAGGAAATCAATGCAATGGGGACCATTTATTCCTAAGGGGGGAGGATTTATCTAGGTGGATATTTGTGTCCACTCACCTATTCCACTAGGACCCCCACCATTGTTTCTTTCAGTTTTTCAGTTTTTTTAATTGTAGCAATTTTTACTATTTTTGGCAGTTTTTTCGGATCCTGAACTTCCAGAGTCGTTTTGAGGCTGTAAAATACGCTTTTTGGATAAGATGGGAGAAACATGGGTCATTGACCAATGTTCATCACTCAAAAGTTTTAGTCGTTAGATAAATATTTCTAACGAGGTATTGTGCGTGTCAAACAGAGATCGTATGCCAGAGTTATGTCCCCGAGAAGTTAATGTACCAATTTACCCAAACGGGGCCAATAGGTTTGGCGCTTCATCTCTTAGGGTTAGGCTTTTGGATGTTTAGGGTTTTCCCATGTTTAGGGTTAGCCGCCACATCTCTTCTCAGAGAAAAACTACCATCACCCGAGCTAGTTTATTTTTCATTATGTCTGTAAGCGTTTTTTAGTATTTGATATTAATGAAATGAAGTGTTATTCCTGCTGCATCTCTGCATTTATGTTTATTTCTGTATTTTATTGCGTTCATGCATAAGTCCACAAGGGAATATTTAAAATTTCAAGAAAAAATGGACCATTGGACCTTGGTGGTTAAGTCAAAGTCAATTTTTTGATGAAGGTAGCTCAAAATAATTATTTTTGAGCAAATAAAAAATGGTTTTAATGTGAAATTCGAAAATTCCTCAAAAATAAATTATTCTGGTATGAATCTCAACAAAAGGCATCCGTAGAGTTGAAGCATCACCTCTACTCTGCAACAATTCTCACATTACCAGACTTGCAACAACCATTTGATATCGAGACAGATTCCTTTGACTATGATATTGGGGCAGTACTTACTCAACAGGGGCATCCAGTGACATACCACAGTGAGACACTTTCAGACACACTCTGAAAGTATCTAACCTACGATAAAGAAATTTATTCCATTGTGTAGGCCTACCAACAATGGAAGCATTACATTTTTGGGAAGGAAACGATCATCCACACAGATCATCGACCCCTGTAGTGGATACATACACAAGGGAAGTTGCAGAATGATCACCATCAGAAATGGTCCACATACTTGCAACAATTCCATTTGAACATCAAGTACAAGAAGGGCAACACCAATAATGTTGCAGATTGCCTTAGCCGACCGCCGAGCATGGTGCTAACCACTGTGCTCGAATCTTGTGGGCACGAGACTTCGGGTTGGTCGCATCTCTACAAAAGTGATCCAGAATTCGACAACACATACCAGACGCTCCTGGAGGGTAAGCAAGTTTCAAATTTTCACCAACAAGATGCACTATTATGCCACATGGGACACCTATATTTTCCTTCAAGTAAGCGTGCCAAGATGATTTGGGATGAACACTACATTCGGGTCGCTGGACATTTAAGGGTTGAGAAAACAGTGGCAATACTCTAGAAGTATTTCTAATGGATGAACCTTCGACATGATGTGGGGAAGTACATATGATTCTGCACTTCCTGCGCCATTTTCAAACCGACCATCAAGAAGGAAGGCCTATATACTATGTTTCCTACCCCTAATCGGCCTTGGGAATCCATATCCATGGATTAAATGCCGAGCCTTCCTCCTACCAAGCATGGCAACGACTACGTGTTTTTGGTCATAAACAAATTCAGTAAAATGGCAATTATGGCAGTCTGCAAGAAGAATATCACAACGGAAGCCACCGCTAAACGCTTTTTTGAATGAGTGTGGGTACAATTTGGGATCCCATAGTCCATTATCTCAGATCGAGATAGTAGGTTCCTATGTACGTTTTGGTCAAGTCTCTGGTTGATGCTAGACACCAAGCTCACTAAGTCCACATCTTTCCACCCCCAAAATGATGGCCAAACAGAGGTCGTCAACAGGGTGATCGTACACATTCAACACATGTACAACTCGAAGCATCCACGCACATGGGATGAAAGCCTCCCCTATGTCCAACACAACTATAATCGATCTCTCCACATATCAACTAGAAATAAACCCTTTCAGGTGGTATTTGGATTCCAGCCGCTATGTCCCATTTATGTGGCCATACCATTTGCAACTACCTAGGTAGATTCAACTCATGTCTAGTCCGAAGCCGAAAAGGTGAACATCTTCACTGATCACATTCAATACATCCGCCAATAGATCGATGACATATTGGACAGAGCTAATGCTAATTACAAGAAACGACATGATCAACATTGGGTGCCACACAAGTTCCAGGTGGGCGACAAAGTTTGGCTACATTTGCAGAAAGATCGCTTGGCTAGGTCCCACTGCAAGCTTCATCCGCTTCGATATGGTCCATACACCATCACCAAGGCGGTAGGGGACAATTTATTCGAGCTTAGTATTCCACCATTCCTTGGTCTACACCTACTTTCCACCATTGTTGGACATATATGATATTACAAAACAACTCACACAAACAGAGTTAAACCCAGACTGCATGGAACAAGCCACAACTGATTAGATCATGGACACAGAGATCAAGAACAACTGCTAGCAAAGGATCCAACTATATCGAGTTGTTAGTGCAGTTCAACTCCTTCACCAGGGCAAGTAGTTCACCAGGAACCAGATTCAACAGAAATTTCCTCATCTCATGGAGGAACTCAACGTAATGGGGACCATTTATTCCTAAGGGGGGAGGATTTATCTAGGTGGATATTTTTGGCCACTCACCTATTCCACTAGGACCCCCACCATTGTTTCTTCCAGTTTTTCAGTTTTTTTAATTGTAGCACTTTTTACTATTTTTGGCAGTTTTTCAGATCTTGAACTTCCGGAGTCGTTTTGAGGCTGTTAAAGATGCTTTTTGGATAAGATGGGAGAAACATGGGTCATTGATCAATGTTCATCACTCGAAAGTTTTTTTCATCAGATAAATATTTCTAACGAGGTATTGTGCGTGTCAAACAGAGATCGTATGCCAAAGTTACGTCCCCGAGAAGTTAATGTACCAATTTACCCAAACGGGGCCAATAGTTTTGGCGCTTCATATCTTAGGGTTAGGATTTTGGATGTTTAGGGTTTTCCCATTTTTTTCAATAATAAAAATTCCCTTGAGCCTTATTATAACACAATTCATAGGCATGTAGCCGCCACATCTCTTCTCAGAGAAAAACTGCCATCACCCGAGCTAGTTTATTTTCCATTATGTCTGTAAGCATTTTTCAGTAATTGATATTAATGAAATTAAGTGTTATTCCTGCTGCATCTCTGCATTTATGTTTATTTTTGTATTTTATTGCGTTCGTGCATAAGTCCACAAGGGAATATTGAAAATTTCAAGAAAAAATGGACCATTAGACCTTGGTGGTTAAGTCAAAGTCAATTTTTTGAGGAAGTTAGCTCAAAATAATTATTTTTGAGCAAATAAAAAATGGTTTTAATGTGAAATTCGAAAATTCCTCAAAAATTAATATTTGCGATGACATAGATTAAAATTTGATCAAGGATTTATCAACAGTCCATAATATTTTGACGAGGATGAAGCTAACTAGCTGTTATTTTCCACTTGGGAGGAATTTCTCTATAAATAGAAGACATTTTGTTTCTCGTGACTTTGGTCTCAATGTAATTTTGTAACATTGGTGTGAAGCCACTGTTCTATTGGGAATATTTGAAATTCATAATAAAAGACTTTGGGCTGCAGTTCATGGTGTCTTTGTCTCATTGATCTGTGGTACATGCTAGGTATGTGCTTTTCTATATTGTGCTTCAATATGACATGAATTTTTATTTCATTTGCAGATGATATAAACATTCTAATGGTAAGTTTTGGGCTTATTTTAGGTGATCCGATTCATTGTATGATCTAATGGTTTTTTTTAAGAGAAATTTATAGAGATTGCAGATTCCGTGACCCTTGGGCTCCAAGTTCATAGACTGTGGGCAGAAACTAACCTTTTTTGGACTTCAAATACTTATGTGATTTTCTTACTTCGCTAAGGATACGGTTACCATTTATTTTTCGAAATAAATCAAGCCATTCTCAAATTATCACAAAAAAATTCTTCAAAAATATTTCAAACATTTTATATTTGTATATAACTTGTAGATATTTTTTATTTATAATTTTTGGAAGTAATTTTTCTAACCCTTGTTTTGCTGCTATTTGGATTTGAGGTTTTGGAGTTTTTAGCATACTTGTAAATATTCTTTAGATTTATTTGATTTTGTAAATATTTTTTAGATTTCAAAATTGTAAATATTTGTTTTGATTTAAGTTTTAATTTTGTTGTTTAAATTTTTTAATTAGATTTAACTTTTAATTTGAAATTCAAATTTTACTTGTAAAGTTTTTATCCTGCATTCAAAATTTGAAAATATTTTCTCTAATTTGTGTCTATATATACTAACCTTTCACCTTGTATTTTCTATTATGCAAATAATTTCATTATCCATTTGCATTTAATTTTTCTTGTATAAATGTTTTTGGGTTTTTTATTTTATTTTTGTATATATTATGTTTTTTTTGGGAAAATTTCTTTTTATTTGTACATGTGAAATCTCTCAAGGGATCAAAGAAAGGAGTAAGATTTTGAAGTTTCTAACCCTTAAAAACCATAGACATTTAGGGTTTTTGAACCCAATTTTTCAAGTTGTTTATCTTCAAATTGGGGAAGAAATCCATTTTTTGAAGGCCCTATCCCTTACCCAACCTAAAGGGATAGTTTTTGGGACCTATTTTTCAAGAATTAAGAAGGTTTTAAGCCCTACAAGGGATAGATCTCATTGCGAACAATGGTTTCTTCAAGGGATTGGAATTTTATGTCTAATAATTTGTGATTGCAACAATCATAAAGGTCCAATTTTCGGGTTTTGAGCTAACATTTTGTAAGTACATGTGCTAAGGAGTGATTTTTCTCACATCTCCAAAGTTGGCATAGGCCATTAGGCCTTGGGGTTTTCTTCTATAACCTTCATCTCTCATTTTAATTGATCGCATAATTTATACCAGATCTGATATATTGATATAACAATGGCATTATCATCATACTACAAGCCTAAAGATCCCATACGTTAAGCTAATAAGTCAAACAAGACATAAAAATAAATTACAAGGGTTTGATCTATCAATTTTATTATTTTATGTTGGTTTTCATTTAATTTTCAAGGCCTGATATGAAAGTTTCAGGTCTGATATAATTGTTACAACAATTTATTCAGGGCATAAACACACATAAAATAAGCCTAAATTCATTAACAAGTCACTTAATGCATTGAATATTAATCTTGTGATTAAATTGATTGCATATAAGTTATTTTTTGAAGACTGTTGGGAAATTTCCAGATTTGATATGTTTGCTACAACCATTTATGAAGTCATATAAACTAAATATTAATCATAAAAATTGACTGAAGATCATCTAAAAATCACTGAAATTGATTAGCTAATCATTGAAGCTTATTTTACATTAATATTTAGGCACTTTGTTGGTTTATTAAGGACTAAATCACTGATTTTATGAGTTATTACAAATCTAATATACATCATTTTGAAGTCTGAACTGAGCATAATAAATCTGGTATATAGTGTCTAAGCAGTTATATAATCAAGTGAATATAATTGGAAGTTAAATTCATTGATTTTATAGCTTATTTTTGGCATCTTGCATTACTTTTTAACAACTGATATAAAATTGCAGACCTCTGAATACAAGGTTTCAACGATAACAAATTGCATATAAGTCTCTAAAATTAGGTAAGGAAATTTTACAATTCATAATAATTCATGGTTGAAGTGATTTGGGCTTGATTTTAGTCATTGACATCTTTTACACTCTTACATTCACACAAGTGCTCCAATCAAGTTGATAAATGTTTAATCGGCTAATTTCTCTAAGTGACATTGTGGATTAATTCTCTTAATGTCTCATTGTCATTACTGTTAATGACTGGATGCATTTCTCATTGTTAAATTGGATAACTGTTGTGGATGCTATTCTAATTATAATTATGATAAGAGATTCAAATTTCTCTCTTGTATCTAAGTGACATATTGGTGATTTATCGATTATAATCTTGGAGATTGTTAACTGTCTTAAGTAGCATTAATCTTGTCTTTGATCAATTGTATATTTATATTACTGATGCATTTCTCTAGCACTGTTAAGCTTGAACACTTTCTCTTGTGGTTGAGATTTTATTCATTTATTGTTTAAGTACCTTTTTGTTATTAATTGAAAATCGTTGTCATTAAGTACTTAAAAAATAAATTAATATCATGTTAAGACCGATCGTCTATATTGCATATCATTCTAAGACTAGTCTTTCATTTAATTATTTGCCTAAAATCATAAGCTTGGTTGATATAAATATAGGAACACTTTTCTCATCTAGCTTGAGGAGGCTAGCACCTCTTTAGTGGTTAGCATGGTGACCTTGTAGTCATCAGAACCATAACCTTTGCAGCGCCGGAGGCACCTGGTGGTTAGTACCTAAGGGAAGGTATCATTAATCAAACCTTTGCTTGCTTCTTCTTGGCATATTTCTCACAACCTACTCTAGAGTCTAGATTTAAAATAGTTAAGAGTAAGGATGCATCTAGAACAGACATAATTAAAAGCAATCAAGGTTCTTGCATCACACCTAGATTCCAGGATTTTCATAGCATATAAGGTAGATAATCATTTAAGCAGTGGTTGTTCATCTGATAATTTGGTCGTTAATTGATTTAAAAGCAACTAAGTTAGCTCCATAAGGCACTGGTCTAACATCTAAATCTAATCTAATATATAAACTTGCTAAATCAACCAAGTGGCTAGGTCATTCAATCATGTCTCCTGTAATTTTTGGTTGCCAACTTGTCTCTCATTTCCTTCTTTCATAGGGACTACCCCCCATAGCCTACTGTTGGGAGACAACTAGAACAGAGAGGTCAGGGATCAAGGTGACAACCCCCTACTAGAGTCATTGTCGCATTGTGTTTGTATAGTCTAAGCAACAACATTTTTTGGCGTCGTTTCCATGGTGGAGTTTATCTCATTCTCTGCGCTTCAACTACGTCTTCTCAATTTTTTATCTTTCATCATTCCTTATCCCATCAACAACACATAATCTTGCACGATTGAAATATCTTCATTATCTCTTCATATTTTCATCACCTTATCTTTTCTCCTCTCACTAATATTTCTATCTTCTCTATACACACCTTTAACACCTAGACATTTAGGTTGGTTTATTGTTTAGGTGGTGACTCCACTTATTCATCCATTCGCAAAAGATTATACTAGAAGAAATCCCGGTATCTTGCTTAACCTTGATCTCAACGCTCAGTTGAACAAATGACATTCTAGTAAGCATTCATTATTCTCAAACATGAATCCCTCCCTGATATTCATTTGCTTCTCCCTAACTAACTTTTCGGTTTTTTCCTTTGGATTTTGGATTTTAATTCATGTTCAAGTGGTGACTCCATTTTTTTCATTTCTTACAAGAATTTCTGCTAGAAGCTTACTTCTTGTATAACTCTTGTTTTTATTGAACAAGGATTTCTCTTTGATATC
Source organism: Pinus albicaulis (assembly GCA_034641835.2). Lineage (NCBI taxonomy): Eukaryota > Viridiplantae > Streptophyta > Pinopsida > Pinales > Pinaceae > Pinus > Pinus albicaulis. The sequence goes on along the minus strand of CM076584.1, from coordinate 904,165,402 downwards.
CATTAGCTAATTTTACCCTTAAGAAGGTCATCATGAATGAGTTGCTTGCTACATGTTGTTTTACTAACATTCAAGGTTGTCTCCATGATATTTTAGGCTTGACCATTGATAACTTGCCTTCTTTCACAGGTAATAATGTAGTCACTGCTAGAGATCATCTTACAAAGTTCCCTCACTGTATGCTAAAGTTCGGTGACTATGCATATGAAAAGCATGAAGATGTCAAGATGCATATTTTTTTCCTTTCTTTGGAGGAGGATTCTCTTGATTGGTTTTAAGATCTTCTAGACAATTATTTTGATTCCCTACAAGCCCTTTTCAATGATTTTTGTGCAAACTACAATATAAACGAAGATGATCCTATAAGGAACATAAACCGACATAGAAAGTGTTCAAGAATGCTCCACCTCAATCTTTTCCATATTGCATACATTGTGACCATTCTCATGATGAATCCACTTGTTCCATTGCAATAAGAATCCTATATAGTGGAAGAGCAGGGACAAAGTATCAAATTAATATTGATGATGAAAATGAAAATGATAAGCATCTTATCTAGGAATTAAAGAAAATTATTAAACACATGCAATTCAGTCAACCACAGTTGATGAAAAACATGGAACTTAATCAAGATAAATTGATAGCATATCATGCCAACTATATGAGAGCCATGTACACAAAATTGTTAGCCATAGAAGAAAAACATGATGAGGAGTTAAAAATCATGGAAGAAAATCATAAAGAGGAAATGAGTTTTATTCAAGAAAATCATGATAAATTGATACATGACATGAGAACTAGTTAGATATCTCTTCAGAATAGGTTACAAGTATTGGATGTTACTTATTATAATTAGAGAATCACCTTTTAGGACATGATGGATACCATGGAGGAAAATCATACCAGGTAAATCAATGATATAAGGGACGAACATGCTAATCAAATGAATGGCATGAAAATTAAGCAGATCGCTCTACACAATAAGCTGCAAATAATGGAAAAATCACAGGTCCAGCTAGAGGGTCCTGAGCACAAGCCTCACAGTTCATTGAAGCAACCTTCATCTTATTACGAAGTCATTGATCCATTAAAAAATGGCTAAATACAGATGATCTAGGAAGGAAGGAAATTGAAGGAAATCAGATTGATACTTGCAATATTGATCCATCAACTATGACAAAGCAGGGTCATGAAAATAAAGAAGAGCATGTCATAGAATTCTTAGACGTTCCAAATTTTCCATATAAGCGTTTTTTTTCGGATAAAAAAAGAAGTGCACCGAACACATCATCATCAACATCACATCCCGACGAGAGAAAACGTAAAAAACGAAATAGAAGAAGGAAGATGTTTGATGTATTTGATCGTCGGGAGCAACTTGATATTTGGATAAGACAAAGTCCTTCGATATGCAGGATCGAGCATGGAACATCTAAGAAGCAACCCATAGACCTGCCTGAAAGTCGACAGATGCTCAATATGCACTATTTTGATGAAATTTGATGCCATGGGGCATCTTTTGTATAATATATCTAACCCTACTCCCTTTCATTTACATCATTAGCTAGTTTTATTTTATGCATTTAGATTATATGTTCTCTCATTTCATTTTGTTAGAGTAGATTTTTCTATTCCAGTAGATATTCTATGTATATATGATGATTTTGATTTTGAATGGATATCTATTTGATGGAATTTTGTTTTCTTGGATGCAGGATTATAGATTCTCATATTACTTCATTGAAGCGTTGTGTCCCCATATGGAACTAGATGTTGCACCCATCCTTTCAACATTCCAAGGATGTAAGATCCAAAGACTTGAAGGAATTTTTTTAAAGGTCAGAATCATCAACCCACGATTGATTATGTCATTGTAAACCCATTCTGCAAATTTTAATGTAAATGACGCTAGTACAACTGCTTTATTATGTAAAAACCTCAGTAAGCCTATGATTTTGGCAAAAAATTTGATCCTAGGAGGTTTTTCATCTCATTGATTCATTTTTGTTTCTAAACACATATGATCGACAAAGTTTTTCCCTCCAACCTCACCCCAAAGCTAGGGCGGAGTTCATCATCAAGTCTTAGGTGAATATTAGTGTTTTAGTTGTATTTATTGTAAAAGTGATATGGGAATAGTTTAAGCTAATTGGCTAAATTATTTTATTACAAATCACTTGGTCCACTATATCATATTGTATCACAAAATTGGGTAAATGTTATGAGGGTCTATAACGAACGGGTATTACCCCTTTGAGGGTTGAATTTGTAAAATCTTAAGTAAAAAATATTTTAGTGCATGGTTCCTCATACTTAGACACCATGGCTAAAATATTTGAGGGTGGAAAAATAACTAATCCCCTCAAGAGTCAATTAACTAATTTTTCTGGCAAAAATAAAATTAAATCCGAAGCCAAAAAATTAATTAATTTAGAGTCAAAATTAAAATGTTACAGAAATGAATTTCTCCAAGTGGAAAATTTGTGGGTCTAAAAGAAATTAATTTTTGGAGACCCCCCCACAAAGGGAATATTGGAAATTTTACGAAAAATTGGACCCTTAGATCTTGGTGGTGAAGTCAATGTCAAAATTTTGAGGAAATTAGCTCAAAATAATTATTTTTAAGCTAATACAAAAATGATTTTAATGAGAAATTCTAAAATTCTTAAAAAACAAATATTTTCGATGGTAGAGATTAAAAGTTGATCAAGGATTTATCAACAGTCGAGATTATTTTGATGGAGTTAAAGTCAACTAGCCTTTATTTTCCATTTGGAAGAATTTCTCTATAAATAGAAGATGATTTTCTTTTATTTCTCACAATGATAGTGACTTTGGTATCAATGTAATTTTGTAATGCTGGTGTGAAGCTAATTTTCTATTGGGAATGTTTTAAATTCATAATAAAATACTTTGGGGTACATTTCATGGTGTCTTTGTCTCATTGATCTTTGGTATGTGCTGGGTATGTATTTTCCTATATTGTGCTTCAATATTACATGAGTTGTTATTTAATTTGTAGATGATAGGAACATTCTATTGGTAAGTTTTGGGATTATCTTAGGTGATCCGATTCATTGTATGATCTAATGATTTTTTTTTAAATATATAGGGTTTGCAGATTCTCCAGCCCTTGGCCTTCAAGTTCACAGATTGTGGGCATAGACTGACCTTGTTTGGACTTCAAATATTTTATGTGATTTTCTTACTTCGTTAAGGCTGTGGTTAACATATATTTTTCGAAAAAAATTAGGCCATTGTCAAATTATCATAAAAAAATTATTCTTCACAAGTCTTTCAAGCATTGTATATTTGTATATAAATTGTAGATGATTTTTGTAAATAATTTTTCTAACCCTTGCTATTTGGGTTTGAGGTTTAATTTTAAATTTTATGTTTTGAGGTTTTTAGCATACTTGTAAATATTCTTTAGATTTATTTTATTTTGTAAATAATTTTTAGATTTTAAAATTGAAAATATTTATTTTGATTTAAGTTTTAATTTTGTAGTTTAATTTTTTTTAATTAAATTTAGCTTTTAATTTGAAATTCAAATTTTACTTGTAAAATTTTTATTCCACATTCAAAATTTGAAAATAGTTCCTCTAATTTGTGTCTATATATACTAACCTTTCACCTTGTATTTTCGATTATGCAAATAATTTCACTAACCCTTTGCATTTTAATTTTTTCTTGCATATAAGTTTTAGAGGTTTTTATTTTATTTTTGTATATATTGGTTTTTTTTTTTTGGGATTTTTTCTTTTTATTTGTTCAGGTGAAATATCTCAAGGGATAAAATAAAGAAGTAAACTTACGAAGTTTCCAACCCTTAAAAACCATTTACGTCCTAGGGTTTTTGATCCCATTTTTGTAGGTTGCTTATTTTCAAATTGGGGAAGAAACTCATGTTTTGAAGGCTCTAGCCCTTACCCAACCTAAAAGGCCAGTGTTTGGGATCTATTTTGCAAGCATTAAAAATGTCGTAAGCCCTAAAAATTCTAGATTTCATTGCAAACAAGGGTTTCTTCAAGGGATTATCATTTTATCTCTAATAATTTGTGATTGCAACAATCATAAAGCTCCGATATTTTGGGTTTTGAGCTAACATTTTGTGAGTGCAGGTGTTGAGGAGTGATTTCTCTCACATCTCTAAACTGGGCATAGACCATTAGGCCTTGGGATTTATTTCTATTGCCTTCATTTCACATTTTAATTGACTGCATAATTTATATAAATATGATATATTGATATAACAATGGCATAATCATCATAATACAAGCCTAAAGAATCCACACATTAAGCTAATAACTAATACAAGACATCAAAATAAATTACAAGGGTTTGATCTATCAATTTTATTGTTTTATGTTAGCTGTCATATAATTTTCAAAGTCTTATTTGAAAGTTTTAGGTTTGATTAATTGTTACAACAATATATTCAGAGCATAAACACACATAAAATAAGCATAAATTCATCAACAAGTCAGTTAAGGAATTGAACATTAACCTTGTGGTTGAATTGATTGATTATAAGTTATTTTTTGAGGATTGTTGGGGAATTTCCAGATATGATATGTTTTCTACAACCATTTATGTAGTCATATAAAATAAATAAGAATCATTAAAATTGACTAAAGATCATTTAAAAGTCACTCAAATTGATTATCTAATCGTTGGAGCTTATTTGGCTTTAATATTTAGGCACCTTGTTGGTTTATTAAGGATTGATCTGATATACATCATTTTGAGGTCTGACTTGAGCATAATAAATCTGGTCTATAGTGTCTAAGTAGTCCTATAATCAAGTGAATATCATTGGAAGTTAAATGAATTGATTTTCTAGCTTATCTTCTGCATCTTACATTACTTCCTTACTACTCATATAAAATTCTAGACCTCTGTATACAAAGTTGCAACGATAATAAATCACATATAAGTCTCTAAAATTAGGTAAGAAATTTGTACAATTCATAATCATTCATGGTTGAAGTGATTTGAGATAAATTTTAGTTATTGGCATCTTTTACACTCTTGCATTCGCACAAGTTCTCAAATCAAGTTGTAAGTGTTTAATTGGCTAATTACTCTAAGTGACATTGTGGATTAATGCTCTTAATTTATCATTTCCATTACTGTCATTGAATGGATCCATTGCTCATTGTTAAATTGGATATATCTTGTGGATGTCATTCTAATCATAATTGCGATAAGATATTTAAATTTCTCTTTTGTATCTAAGTGACATATTTGTGATTTATTGATTATAATATTGGAGATTGTTAATTGCCTTAAGTAGCATTAATATTGTCTTTGAGAATTTGTCTATTTATATTACTGCTACATTTCTCTAGCACTATCAAGCTTGAACACTTTCTCTCGTGGCTGAGATTTTATTCATTTATTTCTTAAGTACCTTATTGTAATTAATTTAAAACTTGTTATGAAACCAACTCCCAAAATAGAAGAAAAGAGAGATCAAAACCTTATAAATTAGCCACTTCGAGGGGGAAACCTCCTTTACATTACATAAGTGAACAATTATTGGATGATTCAAATGAAAAAACCTCCTTGCTATATATAGGAGTCCATGGGGTCACAATATAATCCTGGTTGACCTAACAATAATAATGTAAAGGCACAACAATAACAATAGTGGGGTTTTATGGGGCACAATAATAACAATATGGGGACTATAGGGGTACACCAATAACAATAAGGGGGCTACACTAAAAAAAATAAGGGACCACACTGGTAATATAGGGACCTAACATGCCACTCTCCTTAAAAAAGGTGTTGTCCTCAACGCTTTAGTAGTTCTAGATGTTTTTGTATAAAATTCTCATCCTCCCATGTCGAATCTTTAGTGGGTAAGTTCTTCCACTTGATGAGATACTCTGAAATTGATAGTTTTCGTAGCTATCGAGTCCTTGTTTCTGTGACTGCTTCATGTTCCAATATGATTTTTCCTTCTTCATCAAGTTTTGGAAATATTGTTTGAACTGGAATTTTGTCACCTATAACCTTCTTTAAGAATAAAACATGGAAAACTGCGTGTACTCGAGAAGAAGCAGGAAGCTCCAATTTGTATGCCATAGTACCAATCTTTTGCAACACCTTGTAAGGACCATAGTACTTTGATTATAATTTATTATCCTTCTTAGCTTGCTTGAGGGACATTTGTTTGCATGGTTGTAGTCTCCTGCATCAAAAATTCTCTCACTGCGATGTTGATTTTCCTGTTGTTTCATTCCATTTTATGCCAAATTTAGGGCATCCTTTAAGAGTTGGAGAATTTTTTGTTGATGCTCGATGTGATCTTCCACTACTTGAACATTAGAATTTTCTCTTAAAGATAATGTGATGAACGGTGGATGATATCCATAAAGTGCCATAAATGGGGTCATTTTTGCTGCAGTATGGAAGGAAATGTTATACCACCATTCAACTAGAGGTAACAACTTGACCCATTATGTTTTTTTATCAGATACAACACAAAGAAGATATCATTCCAAAAAGTTGTTCACTATCTCAGTATGCCCATTGGATTGAGGATGATAAGATGAGCTATGGGATAGTTGAGTAACCAAACAAGAAAATAATTCCGTCCAAAAATTTCCAGTGAAAATGGGATCTTTTTCACTTATAATAATCTTTGGGTTTCCATGTAGCTTTTGAATTGTTTCCATAAATGTAGTAACAACTGTACTTGCTTTAAATGGATAATATAGTGCACAAAAGTGTGCATACTTGGTAAGTCTATCAACTACCACCATGATGACACTCTTTCCTTCTGACTCAAGTAAACCTGTGATAAAATCCATTGAAACCTCCTCCCAACGTTGGCTTGGAATGGGTAAAGGTTGTAGCAGACCCGGGGTTTTAATTGCCTCAACTTTATTTTGCTGGAAAACTAAACATTCTGCCACAAACTATTGAATATCAGATTTAAGGCCATCCCAAAAAATTCTTTCTTCACTCCATGGTAAGTTTAAAAAAAAAATGAGTGTCCTGCTATGGGAGAGGTGTGCAATTCCAAAATAGTCTTTTGTTTTATTTGGGAATTCTTACAAAGATATAAGTGATATTTGTACCCTAAGGAATCATTTTTCCAACTAAATGTATAAGATGTACTGGGATCTTGTTGCAACTTTTGAATGAGTGTCCATAATTCTTCGTCATTCTTCCTTTCCTCCCTTGCTTCAATTATCCAATCTGGTTGGATAATAGGAATGTCACAAAGCAATGCTTCCACCTCCTCATCATTTCTTGAGAGCGCACCTACAACGACATTTAGTTTCCCTTTTTTGTAGATGATTTCAAAGTCATAACCCAACATCTTTGTGACCCATTTTTGCTGCTCTTCTGAATATAGTCATTGTTCCAAAAAGTGTTAAACGGATTAATCCCTCTTGCAGACAAGAGCGATCTCCTTAGTATCCTAAGGATATCTAGAAACAAACAGACAGATGTAGACCATTTTCTCTAGACTATTTTTCTTAAGAATTAATCATTAACTATGGATAGATACTCCTACCTGAAGTCCAACGCTTGCTTGATATTCAATCCAGTTGCTCCAGAAGTTAACGATCCAACATATAAGATCTGCAATCAAAGACAGGCAAACCAGATCAAAAGCATCTGCAAAATATGATAATTCGAAAGCAATAATCTATCTTAGTGATCAAGGAGTCTAATAATTAAATCATTCAAAAGATAGATGAACAACTCAATGAGAAAATAGAATCCATTTGTATTAACTTTGAATAAAAGAAGAAACCTTACAACCTTGACACCTTGATGTTTGTACAGGTTATTTCGGGGTTTCGAACAACCATTTTCCTCAGTTTGACAAGACTCCAACTCTCTAAATCAACATAAGACTATGGCCATGAGTATGTAATCTCTCTCATGCCAATGATACCAAATGTGGAGAGTCTAATTTCAGAAATTCTCTTCTACAAGATAAGAAGTAAATACCAACTACTAAGTACCAAAAAGTACCCTTGAGACTGAAACATGTTCTCAATTTATAGTTGAAGAGAGGTAGTTTCAGCTCCAAAAAGGAAGGGATAAAGCCCTCTCATCATGGGATTTCAGCTCCAAAAACCAAGGGATAGCTCCATTTATGAAGGGATGAAGTTTCATGAATGGAAGGGGTGAAGCTCGACTAGATAGTGCTTCTAGAAGGCCCCAACTGGGAGAATATTCGACCAGCTGGGCTTCTAGAACTTACTTTTATCTTTATTTTACCTTTTATGGGGGTCCGTAGTATTAATGAGCTTTATGTGCAGGATGTACCACAATTTTTATAGCAATTACCCATGGTACCGCAGGGAATGACTTGGAAAAGTGCAGGAGTAGGCTTTTTAGGATTTTTAAGAGCTTTTTCCAGTTCCAAGACTTGATTTGGGGAAATTTATGTTTTTAGACCTCTAAGGGAGCAATAAAAAAGTAATGATGAACCCATATAGATAGCTAAATGTCATGGTGACAAATTTTAGTGTAACATATTTCCCCCTAAAGTGCAAAGTCTGAAGAGTTTTGAAGAGTGAAGTGCTTTATCATTCCGAGGATCGGGCTGCAGGCACACCGGTTGAAACCTTGAAAAAACATTCAATGCAAGAATATATATATGTATATCATCGCTGAGGTAGGAATTCCCATACTCAGATCAAAACTAACTGCATTTTATGATACAGAAATGATTTTAGAATTACTTGAAGAGTAGACACAGTATGGACGGAGCCATCTGTTAGAAATAGTCTAATGTATAATGAATAATAAAATTCCTCACAGCCTAGATGGTGGGAACTAGATCCAGGGTCTTGATTCTTGCTTCTCGAACTAGTACGATTCTATCCATGCGATTGATTGTGTCGAAGTCGAACATGGTAGAAACCACTTAATTACCAGTCAATGATGTGAACTGTTAACAAGTGTGAGAGATACCACCAATAATGACAATGGTTCTCAAATTACTTAGTACAATCTATGAAATGTGAATTTGTGATCTGAAGTCGAACATTTCACAGAATCGTTCGATCGAAGGTCAATGATGAAACCTATCGTTGAAGGCGAGAAACCTGCCATTAGGGCATGTAGATTCCAAGGTACTGTTAGGATTCTAGATCAACTTTCTAGATGATGAGCTGTCGTCGATAGAAAGTGATCTATCGTAGATAAGCCTACGACACGAAACCATTAGGTCAATTTTTTGAAGAAATTTTAAGCAAATACTGACTCAGGGATGGTCAATGCGAATGGAGACAAATGTTTACAATGAATGGTTTATTAAACTAATCTCTTGACATCATAACGACACTACAGATGGTGACGATTGACCTAAAGCTAATACCCAGAAACCGACTGAAGAATTTCAATGTGGTTTTATTAATTGTTTGGCCAAAGGATTTTCCCAACCCAAATATGAATGTGACAAAAGTGTCGTGTTCAAGAGTGGTATACAACTTTTTAAAACGAAGTGTGATAACTGGATTCACTTTCTCTCTTTTCCCCCACCATGTCTAGCAAGTACTTATTTATTTTTGACAAGCTTGAGGAGGATAACATTTTCTTGTTATATAAGCTCATCCTTCAGATGAGTCCAACTTAGTCTTAAAATCGAACCCTAAGAAGAAGTGGTTCGTTCCTATTTATAATTTACAGGTCTTTTACTGTTAAGTTTTAACGAGTCCAATATAGGTGAAGCTCGATGTTTTTCAGTTTTAGGGAGTCAGAAGGAAAGCTTAAGAAAACTCTGTGGGTGTAATTTTTCATAAATTTAGTCTCTCAAGCCCGAAAAAGGATAAAATAATGCAGGAGAGAACTCTATTGACCATGATTATTCAACGTATACCTTTTTCATAAATAGTCCATTTCAGTCTGGAAAAGGGGTAAACTTATACTGAAGGGACGACTGTTCATTTCCTTTAATGAGTTCAAATAGTCAAGTACTCGACAATCTTTTCATTTTTAGAGAGTCTGAAAAGGGATTAAAAGAGAACTCCATGGTTTCACTTTTTCGTATTTTTTCAAGAGCCCGAAAAAGTGATAAAAGTATACTCAATGGCCAACTTTCAATTTAATTAACGAGCAAGAAAAGATGGTAAGAACTCGACATTTTCATGTGTTTTACGAGAATGACAGATAGAAAAATAATCTTGAGATCTTGAAAATAATAACCGAAATGGACTCAAGATAGGTTTCATTTTTACACAAGCTTGAAACAGAGAAAACTTTGCTTGAGACAGGTTTCATTTTTACACAAGCTTGAAACGAAGGAAAACTATGCTCTAAAGTGGTTTCATTTTTACACAAGCTTGAAACGTAGGAAAACTATGCTTGAGAGTGGTTTGTTTCATTTTTACACAAGCTTGAAACAAAGGAAAAATTATGCTTGAGAGTGATTTCATTTTTACACAAGCTTGAAATGTGGGAAACTGTGCTTGTAAATGGTTTTAATGCCCCCCAAGCGTAACTTGCTAGAGCATATGCCCCCCAAGCTTCATTTCATTCAAGTAAGTAGATTACTGGTTACTAATAGATGGATGGAATGAAGGTTCATTTATGAGATCAAATGAAAGACTCGAATTGACACTTACGAGATCTAATCAAAGACTCGACTCAATTAGGAGAGGATTTGTTTCATTTTTTAATGAGCTTGACACAAGAAAAGAACTATGCTCATAATGACCTGTTTCATTTTTTAATGAGGTTGACACAACAAAAGAAACTCTCCTCGTGGTATCTGTTTCATTTTTTAATGAGGTTGACACAGTAAAGGGGACTATCCTCATGGGAACCTGTTTCATTTTTTAATGAGGTTGACATAGTAAAAGGAACTATCCTCATGGGAAAAATTGTTTCATTTTTTAACGAGGTTGACACAGTAAAATAACTATCCTCATGGGGAAACCTGTTTCATTTTTTAACGAGGTTGACATGGTAACAGGAATTATCCTCCTAAGGGACTGTTCCATTTTTTAACGAGGGTGACATAGTAAAAGAACTATCCTCATGGGGAACCTGTTTCAGAACCTGTTTCCCTTATATGTTTGACACAGGAAATGAAACTCTCCTCATGGAATTATTTCATTTTTTAACGAGGTTGGCACAGGAAGAGAACTATCCTCATGCTGACCTGGTCATGGCTTCCAACTGGAAGAAAGAAATGTCAAGGGACACTCCTCTATCATGGCTTCCAAGAGGTCTTCATCAGATGGAAGAACAGTTATCTGGAAGGAACACATGTCAAGGGACTCAATAGGGATAAGAACATCATGTTCAAATTCCCCCATAGAGTTCACCATGTCAATTACAGGATCTAAGTCAAAGGAATTCGAGCAAACAGTGAGAGGCTCACTTGCATCGGTAACTGAAAACATGGGACTAGTTTCCACATAATTAACCCGTGGCGGGGTAGATACCACTTCCGTATAAGGAACATTTAGGGGTGTCAGATTATTGGTAGTCAAATCAAGACTAGAAAATGAAAGTTGGTCAATAGTGACAATGTTTCCATTGTGAGAGAAAGACATCACGTGAAAGAGTGTCGATACGACAACTTTCATTGCATAGATATAGTCTCGCCCAAGGAGTAAATTAAAATCCAAGGGGCCTCGAAGTACTATAATATCAATACAGACAATTTTACCTTCCAAGGAAATAGGACACTTTGGAAGGATCCCTAAAGGTTCACTAATGGTTCTATTAAAAGCTGACAGATTCTGCGTAACAGGCACAAGCTGAGGGGAACCCAAAGCTTGCCAAGCAGTTGAGGATAAAATACTAATAGAAGCACCTTCATCTATATTTGTGTGACACATTATTACCACAAACCTTCATAATAATTTGGAAAGGGATGGAGGAAGGAAGACAAGGTTCTGTCAGTATATTCCAATCAAAGGAAAATACCGTTGTACTTGGAGGGGGTTTTGTAGAAACAGGTGAAATTTCCCCTGACATAGAAGAATATGATGTAATAAGAAGAACCTAAGCGGTATGGATTTCACTCTCTTCAGGGAGAGTGGGATCGACCGAATTCAAGTCAACCACTTGATCAACTAATGGATCATCAATCTGAGTGATATGAGTTTCACTCTTCAATGGAAGAGCGGGATTGAATGTACTTGGAATTAGATCAATCACTTCGTCAGTTGACGGTGGGTTGGGAGAAAGTTTACGGTAACCAGTTGGAAGCTTTTGTTGTGGAACATCAAGGTTTTCCAACAATTTTGAGGTTTCATCCATGTGAGGGAAAATGTGAGTTTGATGACTCCCTTTGCATAACCTACAAGGAAACCTAACTTTACCCTTTTTCCCAGGAACTTGACAATCACTAGTTGATGGGTCAATTGTAAGTTGATAGGATTTTTTTGACCATACTTCCAAGACATTTAGAATACCAGGAAAATTGATAAGGAAGTGGTCACTCTTAAAAAGCTTGCAAGGGAATTTGGGTTTACAATGCATGTTGGAGGTTTCCTCAACATTACTAACACTTACATCCATGATTGGTTGGTTGGATTCTTTCTTATCTTTCTTCTTCTTCTTCTTCCCTTTCTTCTTCTTCTTAGCCACCCGGTTACTAGCATCAAGGCTTTTACCAAGAGAAGAGGAAGAAAGGGAGGAAGACATGTTTGGCGAAGAAGGTAGAGGGTAAACATGAGGTTGGTGATGTTGAGATGGTGAACTCTGTTGAGGTGAATCATCCGGTTGAGGTGGAACAATTGGAGTATTTGAGGCCAACGAAGTTGAAAATAACCATACTGGTAAGCCTATGGTAAATCCAGGTAATGACAATGTAGCCATATAAGGAGGACCAACATTTCCAAAGCAAGGAAAAGTACTAGGATTCTCTTTAAGAGGGGTTCCTTGGTTGGTAAATTCCAAAACAATTGCCATTAATTTCAACTTCAGTGAATTTTATTAACAATTTAAAAATATTTACTATTCACAATTCACACCTAATAATTAAAATTCACAATTCACACCTAAGGTCTCTAAAAATAAAAACAAACAAATGAACACACGCTAACAAATCTAGGAGTCAAACCACCCAAAAACAATATTTTCCCACACTAAAAACACTAGTTGGTGATGAAATCCAACATCGTAGAATTTTAATGCAGAAATAGCAGTTGGAACAATTACCCCGACAACCTGCTTAATGAAACAGACCAGTGCAAGTTTCTCCACTTAAACCATCTCGAGTGAATAGAACCCTCCGGAGGGTCCAAGTGAGTCTAGCCGACGTCTGTTCTAGGAACAGTGGGATCTTCCCTCCATCGTCACCTTGGGAAAGAATCCTAAAATTTATGGCCACTAAGGTCACCAACAGGAACACATATACCTAGGGGGACAGTCTACGATCCGATATAAACGAAAGAGCAGAGTAACAAGCTCAATCCCCTTGAAGGCTCCTTGACATAATCCAAGGTTTACCGACAAGTGACCCCAGGCTCCTTGACAATGTTCTATCTGAGGTTTACCGTTTGTAATATGTGCACATCTTCTATCTTTACCAATGAGATAGGTATGATTACTTCAATGGTTTGGATATGACCTCGTGCTTAACTCCTTTAGGAGGAGCTTCTCAGAGCATACATGCTACAATTGGATTTTACTACCACAAGATTTACTACTTGTTTGTTTAATTGCTTTGGAATGTTAACTACAACCTATTCCAAAGAACTAGCCTGAGCTAGATTGGTGGAAAGAGCCCTAAAAATGTAAAAATTCTAGATGAATTTATTAAGCACTGTGTTATTTAGGCTGTTATTACTCAAAGGGTAAATGGATATGAAACCAATGGTGTTATGACCTGACCCAAAAATGAATGCAATCGAATATGATAATGTAATCTTTTCAATTCGATGAATCCTAATTAAAGTAAGGAGAGAGTTTCCATTCACTTCCAACAATGCAAGAATTGATAAATAAGAGAAAATATAACAAATTCTCTAATGCACTAATTTTATCAAGAAAAACTAATGCTTTTTCAATTCCAATTTTTTTTTATGTTTTTAAAACAAGCATAAAAACGTGTAAATTAAAATCAAAGAAACTGATCCAAATCTACTATTTATTTTTTCAGAATGTAAACTATGCAGTTGTAATTTATGCACAATCACTTGAAAAGTATGCAAATGTAATCTATGCACATTTTTCGTTCATATTCTAAAAATGAGAATTCTAATTATGAAAATGTTATCTATGCAAGATAATTCTCAAACACAAGATGATTCTAATGTAATCTAAGAACCAATCAAGTGTAAGTAAAGAAAATTGGGTGAGAATTCCAAAGGTCATAAAATAAAAACACTCAAAGGTGATTAAAACTCAGACACAATTTAGCCCAAAGGAAATGACACAATTTGCAAAAAGATGCAAAATTGTTAAGAGACCGAGACAAACCTTGAAGTAATGACCAAAGGAAATCAAATTAAGAATTTCTCAAAAAAGAGACTCAAAACACCCAATTAACTTAACGGAGACCGACGAGACTATTGCTGTAAGAAATTCACACATAAGATTTTGACAGTCAAGACAAATTGGGGCAAACACAAAGAATCTGGTAATCTGGCTTCTAAAAAGAGAATTCTTATTTTTTCAAAAATTTTCCATAATTCCGCAGGTTTCAATGGAGAACAGTGTGGTACCGCACTGTTTTGAACTAAAAACTCCGGCAGGTACCGCACTGTCTTTAAACAAAAACTGCGGAGGCCAGAAAAAGCACAGAAAAATAAAAATTCATAGTTGATTTTCAGGTATTCTGATAAGTTATCTACCCAACCCAATTTCTAGACTAATCAAAATCAGAAGACTCTTAAAATTCAAACTGAAAAATAAAAAGGAAAACTAAGTTCTATTCCCCAGTGGAGTCGCCATTCTGTTAAACGGATTAATCCCTCTTGTGGACAAGAGTGATCTCCCTAGTATCCTAAGGATATCTAGAAACAAACAGACAGATGTAGACCATTTTCTCTAGACTATTTTGCTTAAGAATTACTCATTAACTACGGATAGATACTCCTACCTGAATTCCAACGATTGCTTGATCTTCAATCTAGTTTCTCCAGAAGTTATCAATCCAGCATATAAGATCTACAATCAAATACAATCAAAATAGATCAAAACCATCTGAAAAATATGATAATTTGAAAGCAATAATCTATCTTAGTGATCAAGGAGTCTAAGAATTAAATCATTCAAAATATAGATGAACAACTCAGTGAGAAAATATAATCCATTTGTATTAACTTTGAATAAAAGAAGAAACCTTACAACCTTGACGCCTTGATGTTTGTACAGGTTCTTCCGGGGTCCCGAACAGTCGTTTTCCTTAGTTTTACAAGACTCCAACTCTCTGAATCATCATAAGAATATGGCCATGAGTATGTAATCTCTCTCATGCTAATGATGCCAAATGTGGAGAGTCTAATTTAAGAAATTCTCTTCTACAAGCTAAGAATTAAATACCAACTACTAAGTACCAAAATGTACCCTTGAGACTGAAACATGTTCTTAATTTATAGCTGAAGAGAGGTAGTTTCAGCTCCAAAAAGGAAGGGATAAAGCCCTCTCATCATGGGATTTCAGCTCCAAAAACCAAGGGATAGATCCATTTATGAAGGGATGAAGGTTCATGAATGGAAGGGGCGAAGCTCGACCAGATAATGCTTCTAGAAGGCCCCAGCTGAGAGAATATTCGACCAAATGGGCTTCTAGAACTTACTTTTCTCTTTATTTTACCTTTTTTGGGGGTCCGCAGTTTTAATGAGCTTTACATGTGGGATGTACCATAGCTTTTATAGCAATTAGTCGTGATACCACAGGGAATGACTAGGAAAAGTGTGGGAGTAGGCTTTTTAGGATTTTTAAGAGATTCTTCTAGTTCCAAGACTTGATTTGGGGAACTTTATGTTTTTAGACCTCTAAGGGAGCAATAAACAGGTAATGATGAACCCATATAGAAAGCTAAATGTCATGGTGACAATTTTTAGTGTAACAAAAAGTATTTAAGACTATCATGATCAGTTTTTACCATGAAGTGTCTTCCTATTAGGTAAGGTCGCTATTTCTTTAGTGCATGTATTATTTCCAACATTTCCTTCTCATAAATAGCTTTCTATAAATAACGAATTTCAAAACCAATAGGTCTTCCTACTTGCATTAAAACAACACCAATTCCATTTCTTGAGGCATCACATTCCACAATAAAGGTTTTTGTGAAGTTTGGCGTAGCTAAGACCGGTGCTAGGCACATTTCCTCTTTAAGATTTTCAAAGGCCTTAGTTTCTTCAGGAGTCCATGAAAATGCATCTTTCTTCAATAAAATTTTTATAGGGGTTTCGATTCTCCCATAATTCTTAACAAAATTGCGATAATAGCCTGTTAACCCAAAAAATCCTTGCAACTGATTTATGGTTGTGGGGACTTTCCATTCCTTAATGGATTTAATTTTGTCAAAGTCTATCTTAACACCCTCCTCAGATACAATATGACCCAAATATTCCACTTATTATACTCCAAAGAAACATTTGGAGGTTTTTGTATATAATTGTTTCTCCTCCAATAGTTTGAGCACCTTGTTAACATGTTGAACATGATCCTTCCAAGACCTACTATAGATTAGTATATCATCAAAAAATACTAACACAAATTTTCTAAGAAGGGTTTAAAAATGGAATTCATCAACCCTTGAAATGTATAAGGTGCATTGGTAAGGCCAGAAGGCATGACCAAAAATTAATAATTGCCCTCATGAGTTCAAAATTTTGTTTTCAAAATATCTTCAGTCTTCATTCTAATTTGATGATATCCTGAACGAAGATCTAACTTGGTAAAATAAATTTCTCCATGCGTAATTCATACAATAATTCATCAATCACAGAAATGGGAAATTTATCTTTAATAGTGAGCTTATTGAGCTCCTTATAATCCGGACACATTCACCATGATCCATCCTTCTTTTCCACCAATACTACTGAAGTAGAGAAAGAACTTTGACTAGGTTGAATTATACCAGCCTTTAACATTTATGCAATCATACGTTCAATTTCTCTCTTTTGGACATAAGGATATCTGTAAGGCCTGATGTTTGGAGGAAAAATTCTTGGAATCAAATGAATAACATGATCATGATCATGAATAGGTGGGAGTCCTTTGGGAGTTTCAAACACCTTGGAATGATTTTCCAAGACTTTTTGGAGATCTGGAAAAAAAGATGATTTTGATGTTG
Source organism: Pinus albicaulis (assembly GCA_034641835.2). Taxonomy (NCBI): domain Eukaryota; kingdom Viridiplantae; phylum Streptophyta; class Pinopsida; order Pinales; family Pinaceae; genus Pinus; species Pinus albicaulis. Next base: position 904,148,157 of record CM076584.1, on the reverse strand, counting down.
GAACTTCTAGTGAGAATAATTGTGCAATTACACCTTGCTTTTATTTCTTCAGAAGCTTTGTCATGACATTAGACCTTATTATCTTTCCCGACTTCCCTGCGATACCCCGTAATTTAACTTCCTTTCCTTCTGAAAAAAATTTCAAGAAAATTTCTTGAATATTAAAATCTACTATCCCCAAAGTTTGTAACCATTGTACTGCTAGTACAACATAAACACCTCCCATTGGAATGGAAAGAATTGGAATATTCAATACATATTACCCCATATTTAGCTTGATATTATGGCATTTTCCAGAGAAATTTATAGTCACTCCATTTGCAACCATAAATTTACACTCTGGTGTTGGGTATAGGAAGTAATTCAATTCCTTGGGTACCTTACAATGAATAAAATTATGGGTACTACCTGAATCAATCAAGACTATTAGATTTTTCTTCTTGTTATGTCCTATCTTGAGAGTTTTAGGAGTGGTAATTCCTGCCAATACATTATAGGATATGGTGAAACTCATTTCTTCTTTTTCTAGGGTTGGTTCCTGGTGTATATCCTCTTCTTCTGAAGTTTCTTGTTCATTTTATTCCTCCTCTTCACAATCTATGTAAAATAATTTCTTCTATGCACACTTATGACCTTTAATGTATTTGCTATCACAACTGTAGAAAATCCATTTTCTAATTTTTATTCCAATTTTTGTGGTGTCAACCTTGTTGGTTGTGAAAGTATAGGAGTAGAAACACTTCCATATTTATAGATGTGAGTGTTAGGCTTCCTTGTTGCCTTAAATTTACTTTCAATTTTTCGTGCCAACCTGAATGCCTTCTCCAATGAATCAGGTTCTCAAAGGTGAACCTCATGTTGGATGTTATCCTTTAAAGTCCCTATGAAGACAACAATCCCATGTTCCTATGGAATATCATCTACCCTTATATTCAATTTTTGGAAGTCCTCAATGTGCTCCACCATTGAACCCTTTTGTTTGAGATTTATCAATTGGACAAAGAAGGTGTTTCTCTTTGTATCCTCATAATGTGCTATCATTTCCTGTAAAAATTGACCAAGTGACAATTTTTTTATGAGAGAAAAGCCATCGATACCATACAAATTTATTTTTTTCTAAATGTAAAGTTGCATTGCGTACCTTTTGTCTGTGTTTTCACATTATGGAGATCAAAATATTTCTCAATATGTAGTATCCATGTTACGGGATCCTTTCCATCAAACTTCCTCATATCGATATTTGGAATATGGTGGATCTTCTATCCAACATTAGAGTTTATGAAATCATGATTAACATTTATTTTTTTCTCATCATGAGTTTCTTGTACTACCTTTTCACCATTAGGAATCATTTCCTGTATCAACTTTGTCAAACCTTCCTTCAAACCTTCCATGCTATCTTTCATTTTTTCATCTATCTTATCTTCCATGTAATCCATCTTAGCTTCCATGCCATTCTTCAAACCATCCGTATTAATTTCCATGCCTTTCTTCAAACCATCCATATTAGCTTCCAAGCCTTTCTTCAAACCACCCATCTTAGCTTCCACGCCTTTCTTCAAAACTTCCATTTCATTTTTTGTTGCTCTTTGTGAGAGAGAAATTTGGTGCACATGGTCTTGTAATTTTGATATATAATGTTGCAATTATTCCTCTTCATGAGTCATAGTAGAGCCTTATGAGGGCTTAATGGGTGTTGAATTATTTTTAGGGGCCATTTTAGAACCTAATACTGATATGTATGCTTCAATATGCCCTTGGAACCACTTCAAACTGATTTTTCAAACAAGACTTATGCAATTTGAAAAAAAAATACACACCTTTTTCTTGATTTTGAGGAGCTCGATATTGAAACTAATGTATCTCTGGAATTTCGGATCCTAGAGATTTTATCTTCTGTCCTTTAGTAGCTCTCTGAATATTATTTCCAATACCACAGTATGACCTAATTTGGATTCTTCAAGGTACAATTATGTCTAATCGCCTGCAATGACCTAATATGGACTGGTTCAACAGAGAGAACTTGCACGGTGTGCCACGTTTCATTGTTTCCTGCTTCAGCTCTAAAATTGATACAAAGTAAACTACAGTCCATGTACTTTCGACCAATTTTTACATAATTTCAATATGATTCTCAAAGAGAGAGTTATGATGATTTTTCCAAGTTCACCTCTTTGAGATGAAATTCGGGAGCCTGAAAAAACCCTAACTTCCACAGATCATACCTCCGAAAATATTGCGAACCAAGATATAAAATTTTTACACGACGTTCATAAGGATTTCTTCACAAATGGGGTTTTTTTAGCTTCTGAAACTTCGTAGAACTTAACTGGGTGCACTATTAAGCTTGAACACTTTCTCTTGTGGTTGAGATTTTATTCATTTATTTCTTAAGTACCTTATCATTCTTAATTTAAAACAATTGTCATTAAGTATTTAACAAATTAAGTAATCTCACCTTAAGACCACTCATCCATTTTTCATATAATTATAATACTAGTCTTGCATTTAATAATATATCTCCAAGCATAAGATTGGTTGATATAAATATAGGAACACATTTCTCATCTATTTGGAGGAGCTTATCACTTCTTTAGTGGTTAAAATGGCAACTTTGTAGTCGTCAGAGCCAAAATCTATGCAGCACTGGAGGCACCATGTGGTTAGTACCTAAGGGGAGGTATCATTAATCAATCCCTTTCTTGCTTCCCCTTGGCTTCTTTCTCACAACCTACTCTAGATACTAGCTTCAAAATAGTTAAGAGGAATGATACATCTTGTTTTACGGAAATCAAACCTACGGATATATATGTTTTTTTAAGTGTGGTGGTCGCACTTAGAAAAAAATATGAAAGACACTTGAACTTTTCCGTAAGATAAATAAATGAGAGAAGAACACCTACTTGTGATATTTCTCTATTACTCGTCTCCCTTTTGTCACTTTCATCGCTCTCAATCGAACTAAACTCGCTTGATTAGTACCTGCAATGGCTAAAAGAAGACAAAAAATGACATAAAGGCATATGATCTATTAATCTTAATCAAAATGAATCGATTAAATTTGAGAATACACATAATAAATCATGAACACATGTATTAGGAAAGGAACAAATATCTTTATTATGAAGTAGAAGGAGAAGTTACAACACATCAACATCAAATAAATCACTCCAACAACATAACATTACATGCAAAAAATACCTCCAAGAGATATGATCTCACCAACATAACTCGACTAATTCAAATTACTTCTCCCTTGTGCACTAGATTAGTGCTCAATTTATACGAATGAAGGTGGTTTAGCATTAATTGATCATTGAATGGATTTTCCAAAAATGGATGAAGAGGTTTCCTTGTTCAATGGAATAGGAGGATAAGAGGTTCAATGGCTCCATGGTGTTCATATTTGAAGTTATCAGATAGTGTGATATCTAGAACAACTTCTAGAAGCCACTAGAATATGGGAATATTCCTGGAATCCTGTGAACAATTCGCTCCCAGTCAACCAACGCACTATCAAGTGGGCCTAGATGCTCTACAACGCTGCTTTTCATGGGAGTATATGCTCTGAAAAGCACTTACTGTAGTCTAGGGGTGCATTGATGGCTCAATTGAACACTTCAACTAGACTTCAAGAAGTGAAACTTTCATGGATGAAAACCAACAATGGGATAACTTGTTTAAGGAATGTATCAATTGATTTAGAGTATGATATACCCTAATTTATACTGATTTTGGTTTTGGGAGTGATGCCCAAATTGACCTGTAACAACTGCCCCCTAAAGAATGAAGTCGAAAATGATAATGTTGAATGATATGATTTACGATGTGATGAGTAGGATATGAAGCAGATGATGACCTGCATCAATTACAATATATTACATCATGATATCATTTTCATCTTGGAAATGAATTGTTGAGGGAGGCATACCCATACTCAACACATAAACTATCATAACACGAAAAATTTGTCTACAGATATAGACCCATGATAAGATGACCATATATGTAAATACCATCATATGGATGATGTGGTACTACTCTTGAAATCACAACCTGGATGGATGAAACTAGATCCGGGGTCTTCTATTTCATTCACTCGATCATTTAAGTACGAGTCTAACCATGAAAATATGTGATCTGAAGTTGAACATGGGAAGACAACGTCTGATTACCAGCCAATGATGTAAGTCGATAACAGACGCGAGAGAAACCATCGATGATGATAATGTATCTCAAGGTATTGCAGTATAGTATGCATGCTGTGAATAGATGATTTGATGTTGAATACCATACAAAGTATTTCGGTCGAAGGCCTTTGATGTCAGCCTATCGCTGGAAGTGAGAAACTTTCCATTGATGTATGCAAGCTCCAATTTACTGAAACATTGTTTCGAAGTCAACTTCTTGGATGAAGAGTTGATGTCAACAGGAAATGACTCATCGAAGTGTAGAAATTATATGCACTACACATGCATATGTCCAAGATTCTCCTGATCACACACTATTTTAACTTCATGCACAATACAAAATCTATTCCACCATTGATCATCACGTGCGGAAATTAAATCAATTGCATGCACACATTGAAACCATACAAATTCACACAGATTAACACAGTTGTTTAACGGGAAAGCCTGAAGCTAAAAATCCCAACTATCTGTATATAATATATTTCATAGATATTATGTAACAATCCTCATACAAAGCTTATCACAAGCTCTCAGTACAATCCAATCGCTACACACTAATCAAGCCCAATCTTGCAAATCCATGCACCGATCTTTGCCAGCCTCTCGCCTGCCTCTATTGCGCAATCCTTGCTGAAGAATGGCTCTGGATGAACTCAAATTTCTCTAGCCTTGCTCACGCAATCCTTATAGGAATCTCTACTAAATTTGTGGTGCAAACAATGCAACACTATAGTCACAACTGATAGTCACACTTGCTCTTTCACCTACCTCTCCACTGGTCTCGACTGAACTGTCCATGCACTGTAGTTAACTGATGTATTCTTCAGTTGATTAATGAGTTATTATTTAGTGAATTAATTAACTAATTAATTCACACCACTCTCACTAGTGTATCAATCAGTTAGACTAGATACAACTATCTCAACTGAGTCTAACTGAGTTAAACTAAATACAACTCCACCAACTACTTCTCTAACTCCACCAAACTTTGTCACATGAGTTCTAACTGAAGTCCTCATGCATTGGCTCCAGTAAACCCTCGGGAATAGCGTAATTCCTTCTGTCAGCTGCTGTGCCACATCTGTGCACTTAACTGAAGTGCTCCAAGAGAATAAGATAATGTTTAGAGTCCAAATATTATTAAGAGCTAATAATATTCGACATATCTATTTTTAGACTGGCAGTCTAAAAATAAACTCCGCCCAATATGTCTAAAAATAGAAGTCCATCTATTTTTCCAACTTGATCAACCATCCACAAATAGCATCCTGCAACTCATAGAATATTATCGACATGTCTAAAAATAGACATATTCTAAAAATAGACTTTGCACCAAAAATCACCTGTGTGGGCCCCACCTAGTTTAGGTGATCATTTTCCAAATAGGATCAAGAATGATGTTTCAAGATGCCTCCTTCACTATTTCTTGTTTCAATCTTCAACACGAAGGGGGGCCTTGATGTATCCCCCATCAATGACATGAAATGAGAGTAATTATTTTAGAGACATAATGTCACTGATGAAGAAATGTTCATGGATGGCGGTCATGAAATGAAGGTTTATGAGTATTGCAAAGGATGAGGAATTACTGAGTGACCTATCTTGAACATATTGAAAACACTGAATGAGTTGGAAGCATTGACCCAAAACCAAAGTGATGGATGGTGTGATAGACCATAGGTATGATAGACCATCAATCAGATAACCCAACCCAAAATCCATGGAGATGAAGTGAATAAGTGTCATGTTCAAGAGTGACTTGCTACCATAAAGTGATTTATCCCTTTACCATTTTCCCTAGTCATTTCTGACCAGTACCTCTTTATTTTTTAACAATATTGAGGAGGATAACATATGATTGATGTATAATTCCACCCTTGGGGTGAATCCATCGCTATGTGATGTTTTAACAAGTCTAGCGAAAGTGAAACTTGATATTGTCATGATGTACAAGTCCATCGCTATTTGATGTTTTAACGAGTCTAAAGATAGTGAAAATTCGGTATTTTTCATGTTTAGAGAGTTTGAAAAAGGGACGAAAAAAAACTCCACAAGTTCTTTTTTGTAAAATTGTCCCTCAGATCCAAAAATGCGTAAAATAATACCAGAGATAACCTCCTAGCCATGTTCGACTAGGGTGTTCCTTTTTCGTAAATAATCTATCCAAGTCCAAAAAAGGTTAAACTTATACTAGGTAGATTTCATTTCAATTCTTTTTACGAGCTCAAAAGGACAAATGCTCGGCAATATTTTCATGTTTTGGGAGTCTGAAAAGAGCTGAAAGAGGACTCTAGGGGGGTCCTTTTTCGATGTTTAACAGAGCTCGAAAAAGAGATAAAAGTGTTCTCTATGGTCAAAAATCATTTTAATATCATGCACATCGAATTCACTGTATTAGTTGTAAACCTACTCAAAGAACCACCAAACAGATTAAAAATACCTATTTTAATAGTAAAAATGGGTAAAAACTATAGTCAATTCATTAAATATACATAAAATAATTAAAAGGACTATTTAAATAAGAATTTATCAAGTCATTTTTACCATTTCACATTTACCATTCAGTTTTTAGTGCTTTGAGCCAGTTTTACCCTCAAACTTTAGCAGCTGATTGCGACAGATTCTGTGGACCATTTCTCGTGTCATTCGAACCAGGTAGGACATCTGACCTTCCTCTTTCTATTGGTAGTATTATTTTTTAGTTTCATGCAATTTTTTTAGGCTTTTGGGGCTACTAGGGTAAATATAAAATGCCCTAGGAAAAACACACCATTGGATGTCGAAAAGTACGTTGCAGAGGAGCTGGAATGAGGCTCTGGTGATCTGCAACGCTTTGTCTAAGGAACATGGGTGCATTGGGTGCAATTCAAAAATTTGCATTGTGTTTTTTGCCCAAAATTTCTCCAATTTTTTGCATGGAATGGATCCTAACTAAGCTTATGGTTTGATTTCAGGATTTGATCAGATCAGAATATCAATTTCATGGCAAGAAACAGAACATGAGGAACAAGATATAGTTTCCATAAATGATCCCGGCACTGTGAGAGCCCTCAGAGACTGTGGGTTTCTCGAGTACTTTAGATTATCAGGGACGAGGCAACATTTAGACTATTGCAGTTCTTGATTCGCTCATGGGATCCAAGACTACAAGCATTTCACATTGGGGACAAAGTGCAACCAATATTAGTTGATGAAATTTACTTTCTGACAGGTTTCATCCGTGGAGGTGAGAAAGTGAAGGAATACATCCAACAATTTTTTTAGCCAAGTACAGAGCCTAAAAAAGATGGAAAGATAAAGATTAGAGATGTACATGATATGCCTTTGTGAATTCTCCTATTCACTATCGCAAAGTTAGTTGGCAGCATGACACTTCATGTCGTGAACATATCATACATGAAGTATATGCTTGAGTGCCTCGAGCTAACTGTGTTCAACTAGGATGAAGCAGTACTCCGTCAGATGAAAGAAAAACTGACCAAAGTGAAAAGTGGCAAGACGAATAATTTCAGCTATGGATCGATCTTGATCACTTTCATTTTGGAGCGAGTTCCATTGATGCAGCCACAACATGTGACACTGGGTTTAGATGGTCCTAGGGATCCACAGATGCAGCGGTGGGTAGAGCCGATGGCTAGACATGATGGCCAGTAATCGATCTCATTTTACACTGCATTCTTCATTTGGTTTTGATGACAACATATCGTCATAGAGGAGAATCCATATGCAGGGATGGATTTCCGTGGAGACCCAGATTTGATTTTACCAGCCGACACTCAATGGGGTGCTATAGGTAAAATTTTTTGACCATGTTTTTTACATATTTTTTGTTTTTGATGTTTCCAAGACTAAAATAAAAATGTTTTATGTATGCATATTTGGGTACTGTTTGACCAGTGGGTCATGCACAACAGGCAGGTGAACTAGCAGAGAGGATTGTCGGGAGAGCAGTCCTTCAGGATTTGGATTTAGTCAACTCTAGCTGAGTTACAACAGCATGTAGAGGGGCTGAATCTCGGGATATCGGATGTCTAGATCGAGGAGTTACTGATGAAGCTGAAGCGCCATAATATTAGTGTGCCTAGCCGATGGATGAGACTATTGTGCATGATAGCTCAAACGGTGACCTGCTATCATGAGCACCACCAGATCAACTTAGGATATGCTATGTTTGTATACATTTTGAGGTCATATGACCAACACTTCTTGGACACAATTTTTTGTAAAAAACTCGATTATATATCTATTTTACTTTCAGTGTTTTCCTATGGTTATGTGCAATCCTATTAAATTGGGTGATGTGAATTGAAAATCTATTTTTACATATGTTTCAAATGTCTATTTAACACATAATTCACTGAATAATTAGTTAAATTGTTAAAGTTTCTAGAAATGTGTTGATATTGGATGTAATCAAAATGTATTTCCAAAAGACGAACTCTAAGTAACATGCGATGAATAGCTGGATTTCAGACAGTATAAACACTAGTAAGCTGTAGTACAACAAGTTGTGGGCCCAACCTGATGATGATGCAACATATTCCAAGTGAAATGGAATCAGAGAGGAGTACGACCAATGTGCTAACAATATTCATTAGGGGAATTTCTAGGTCTAAAATGGGCCTCCTAATAAAAATGTACCACCAAAATAAAATTTATAAGAACCATTATGATTCAAGATGATGATGTCAACCATGGGGGATGATTCACCATTTACTAAGTAAAAGGGTAAAAATATTAAAAAATAATAAAATAATAAAACAACTTTTCCAAATAGTAATTTCAACTTATCTCCCAAAGTGTTTACTCAAATTTCAAGCGGGAGTACTCATTGGATGCAAAAATTAATTCATCATCCAAGGAGTACCCATGTTGCACACTTTTGATGGACTCTGCTACATGAAAAAATAGAAATACATGAAAAAACATGATTGCAATAACGTTTTTCATGTATTTCTCATTTTTCATGTAGTAGGATCCATTGAAAGTATGCAACATGGGTACTCCTTGGATGATGAATAAATTTTGCATCCAACAAGTACTCCCACTCAAAATTTGAGTAAAAACTTTGGGAGATAAGTTGAAAATACGAGTTGAAAAAGTAGTTTTTTCTTTTTTCCCTCTAAAATTTGATGATGTAATCAAATATTATTTTATTATTTCCACTATTATTTTATAATTTCCTTAGGAGGCCCATTTCAGACCACAAAATTCCCTTAATGGTTGGTGGATCGACCAATAAAAATCCCTTGGAAACTCACTAAATCACCACCTAGAGCGAAGATGGCCCATGCTGTAGAGGATAGATTTTGCGTACTATGACTAGAACCATTGGCATAACCAAAAAATGGTTCCGAAGATTCTGACATCTACAAAAAAATGCATTGCAGATTACTAACCACATGAAAAAATCTTGAAAGACACACTGTGACAAAAACACAATCAAAGCATATATACAATATCATACAATATTTACTACACAGAATCAAGCATAGTAACGTTTATGATACATCCCATTCCGAGGCTGCAACAATGGAATCCCATCATAATCTACCAACTCATAGGTACCCTTAGCTAGAATACGCTTGACAATATAGGGGCCATGCCATAATGGTTCAAATTTTCTTGTTCCTATCTTATCAGTTTCTTGATCATAAAGCAAGATCAGGTCTCCTTCCGAGAAGGTGTGAGGCTTGACATTGCGGTCATATTGCACCTTAATTCGTCTCTTATGTGATTCGTTGGCCAATGCGGCTTCGCGACATGTTTCATCTAGATGGATGAGATCTAAAAGATGTGCCTCTTTGTTAGAAGTGTCAGGTAGCAAGTCAATCGAGAGTTTCAATGATGGAATTTAACATTGAATCAGTAAGATAGATTCCAGACCGTAAACAAGCTGAAAGGGAGCAAATACGATTGCATTTCTCACCGAGGTTCGATAAGCCCACAAAGTTGAGTACATGATTAAATGCCAGTTTCGTTTATGAACCCCAATAATTCGTTGAAGCATACACTTAAGAATTTTGTTGATGGCTTCAACTTGTCCATTGGCTTGCAGATAATAAGGGGTAGAAATATCATGTGATAGTTCTAACTTGGTAGTAAACTCAGTCATCATGTGATTGAGAATTTTTTTTCCATGATTTGTGACTATGGCTTGCGGCACACCAAACCGTGTAACCACATTGTTAAAGAATAAGAATGCAACTATCTCGCTTGTGTTGTTAAATGTAGGCATTGCCTCGGCCCACTTGGTAAAATAGTCGATGGCGACAATAATATACCCATGCCCCTGGCTAAGCGAGGGTTACATGTCATGAAGTCAATGCTCCATTTGGAAAAGATTCCAACAACGACGACATGATGCATTGGTGTTGCCGGTACACGGGTTTTATGATCAAATATCTGGCAAGCATGAAAACTTTTGACTGTGAGAATGTAGTCACAAAATATGGTAGGCCAGATGTAACCAACATGGAGAATTTTCTGTGCACTAGAAAAACCAGAAAAATGTCCACCACAGGCACCAACATGGAAATCATTTAAAAATTTCTTGGCCTCCTCATGAGTGAGGCACCTATATAAAATTGTTTCGACACCACGATGATAAAGTGTATCGCTAACGATCAGATAATATTTGTCTTGGTATCAAATACATCATTGTTGCAAGTGAGAGGTATTGGGTCAGAAAGTTTGGGTCTAGAGATAGATGAGGAAATATCCATACCACGGTTCACATGATGCAATCAGAAACAAAGACTTATCTGGAATGGATGGTTTCGACGTAGACTCAATGCTACTCGAGGGAAGGTCAGAGATAAGCTCAACGAATACCAAAGACTTATTTGACTTGGATTTGATGAATTCTAGATCAAATTCCTACAAAATGATGACCAATTTTGACTATTCCCCCCCAGTGATTGACGTGACAGAATGCATGTCATAGGGTTGCAATCCCAAACGACAATGGTCTTCCAGAGCAGGATATAGTGGTGAAATATTTGTATAGCTTGAACAGTTGCCAAAGTGAGCTTTTCAACATAAGTGTACTTAACATCTGTATCATTGAGATTGCTACTCAAATAATAGATTGGATGTTCAATCCCATCTTCTTCTTGGACTAAAACCATGGCGATGGTTGTATCTGCAGTGGCGAAATACAAGAAATAATCACTCTGATAATTTGGGGGATACATTAATAATGCTCATATCAGGGTATCTTTAAAAACACCAAAGGAAGCTTGCGCAACCTCATCCCAATGGAAGGGAGTACCCTTTTTCAAGAGTCGAGTAAATCCTTTATCCATTTCTGCATAGTTGGGAATGAATCTCCTTAGAAATTTAGCCTTCCCTTGAAGTCTTTATAACTGAAGAAGGTTGGAAGACGCAGGAAAATGGAGAATGGCATGGACCTTCAATGGATCAAGTCGAATTCCGTCTTTCGACATGATAAATCCAAGAAGACGAACAGAACTGACACAGAACACACAATTGTGTGGATTGAGGCGTATTTTGGAGTGACAACATCATACAAATATTTCTCTCAAATGTAGTGGGTGGTCAACCCGTTTCCGTTAATGTGCAGGTAAGTCATCTAGATGCAGTGGAACAATGTGTTTGATGTCATGGAAAGAATAATTCATTACCCTCTGTAATGTTTCCCCATATTTCTTTAAACCAAAAGGGATTTTTCAATAAGTGAATGTTCCCTAAGGATAGATAAAAGTTGTTTTATATTGGTCCTCTGGGCGAATATTGATATGATTGTAATTGGAAAATCCATTCATGAAGGAAAATATTTCACATCCAACACATTCATAAATAATTTGGTCACTAAAGGGAATGGGATATTTGTCCTTTGGACAAGAATGATTAACATCTTGATAATCAACACACACTCTAATTGTCCCTTGTTTCTTCATGACAAGAACAATGTTGGAAACCCAATCGGTAAGCGGAACAGGGTAAATGAAATCAACACACAAAAGTTTTTCAACCTCTGGTTTAATGGAAACAACTTTCTTAGGATGAACATGATAGAGGTGTTGTCATACCAGTTTGACATCAGAGTACATTTTAATATCATTCTCAACAATGCTGGAATCGATGCTTGGAATTTCCTCATATGACCAAGAAAATACATCTCTGAATTCACGAAAAAGGGAGTGATAAGCATCAAGTTAAGATGTAGAACAAGATGCGTTGACATGAATGTTTTATACAACGCTAGGTTTGGTTGAAATATTGATAGAAATTGTTTCTTCGATATTTGATGGGTTTCGCTCAGAATTGACAGTGTGGATAGGAATGAAATTAGTTAAGAAATCAACGACTATAGTGTGATATAGTTCAGTTGGAATATATTCATTGTAATTTGGAAGATGGGATCGTTGATGAGAACCTACCCATGGTTCTTCTTCCGGAATCATGGATTCCATAATTCTCTCATCAGTTGAGAATACATGTGAAAAATGATCAGAAGAAGTACCATAATCCAAAGAATGATGGACCCAAACAGTCGACGAAAAAGGATCAGGATTGGCTGGATAAGCCAAAAATATTGATTGCTATGCAAGTTTAGTTGGACTTAGTGGCATGATTTCACCCAGCCTATCTATTTCAGAATCATTGGGAATCTTCCTTAAGTAAGATGAAGTGGAAGATATCATATTGCAGGTCTCTATTTTTGCAATTTCCGCTGATGTCATAGGTGATGGTAACGAAAAGGTGCCCATTAGGGAAGAATCCTTAAAGAGTAATACACCAATGTTCTGAAGAGATGGTGGGGGTCTGTGAACAATTGGAATGCTTCCAGTTTCCTGAGAACTATAGGCGAATAAGGAGAGTTGATCGATGACTGTGATGCCTCCATTATGGGGGAGGAAAACCATACGGAAGTAAGTAGATACAACCGCAGCCATAGCTTAAACCCACAGTCTTCCAAGTAATATATTGTAGTCAAGGGTCCCTTTAATGACCTCAACTTCAATAGTAATTGATTTTCTCCCTAGTTCGACTTGCAGGTTATGACCGTCAAAAGATTTCAACATCATAGATGATTGTGATAAAGCCGACGAGCCAAGTGAATTCCAGCAACTCATAGACATGATACAAGTAGAAGCACCTTCATCAATAATAGTCTATGAATGAGGCGATTTAGGAAATTTACTTGAATAAAAAATGCTAATTGTGCTGGTAATTGTGGCACATAGCCCACATGGTTAAAGAATAGAAGATTATAATTTGTCGGATCGATTCCACCAATTGCCGAAAACAAAGCCTACTTTTGGGAGGGACAATTATGAAGAACCTCAAGTGTTGACATAGCAGAAGGTGATTGAACCATATCTTTGACTATGTTATAATTTTTAGCTGCACGAGCTTGAGGGTTGAAAGTCGATTTATGAATGACTCCCTTTGGCGGCTTTATTGTTTACTTAGGAATAATAGGTGGCAGAACTGAATAAAATGAAGTCAAAGTCGAAGTAGTAGGTTTATTTGTATATTGACCATTAGATGACGAAAGACGATTACTGTTGTAGAGGTAAATCCCCTCTGCGAACAGAGGCGATTCCTACTAGCCCAGATTGGGTCTAGCAACAATCGTACCACGCTAAGGTGCAAGTTCCTAATTGCAATAGACCAAATTGTGAAGAAGGCCTACCTCAAGTCCAACGCTGTTGTTCGTAGAGAAGATAGCGCTCCTGTTTCATTGCTCCAACATATCACAATCCTCTCGCTTGACGCGATCGAACACCTGCACACACAAGAAACACGACAAACACAAGCGTAAAACCCGATATATGCAATTATGTATCAGTCAGAGAGGACAAAAATCATGATCATAATGAACAATACGAGTGGAACCATAACCAATAGTCGCTTATCATTAATTAATACAAAGGAAAATACAACCTGGCTTTGACGCTGAACCTTCCTTCGGTGGGTCGTCAGCGGAATATGTCTCGGTAAAGCTTGTCGGGAATGGGGAAAAGCCTATCTCTTTGATCGTCAATCTCCTTGCTACTAATTTGGCTCTATGAGGACTATTGCAACATTCTTTAGGCTATGACGACTCTTGGAGACTCAACCATTCAGGCAGTTCAACCATTTAGCCCTTCAGCCCTTCAACTATTCAGCCCCTTCATCAATGGATGAAGGCTATATTTATAGAGGAGAGGAGGAGGTTGGGATCCATACAATAGTGGAAGGGAGGCCTTATCCCTTGGGAGGTTCCCCATAAGGTGGAAACAAGAGGCCAAAAGAGGAAGTACGTGGTTATTCAGTCGAAACCACTCCTGATGACTCATCCACGAAGTTGTTGTAATCGAAACTTCGCCTCTTTTTTTTTTTTTAAACTTTCCATAAGTAGATTGGCGTAGGTGCTCAACTGGGACAGAGCACCAATTGGTGCGGGCTCAGTGTTAATTTTCCTCATTGGCACGAGGACATAATGGGTTACCAGCGCCAAGGCAAAAAGCAAGTGTTTTTAGGGGTCTGCTCAGGAAATGATCAACAGAAGGAATGTTGTCCTCATGGAAAGGGCTGTAATGATGGTATTTTCAAGGCATGACACTGCTTATTGGTCACATAAATGACCCTCCAATGGGCAAGATGGGGATTGCAAGGACGGTGACAAATTACTGTGTAACAGATTCCCCCTAAAGCATGAGGCCCGAGAGAGAGAGAGAGGGGTGAAATGTTTTACGAGAACGTGTCCAAATGAAAACACTGCCGTCGGAAAACCTGCGTAGAGAAGTACAACTGATATCTCAAATACATGATATATGTGGTATGGGCGCAGCCATCCATAACAGAGTATACAATAATCAAGATCCAAGGTATGGACGAAGCCATCCAGTGAGGATCGATAAATAGACTCAGGTATGGTTGCAGCCATCCAATGAATGAGTCATGCAACCAATCATAATAATCCACAAAATCGCAACCTGGATTCTAACAGACAGAATATAGGGTCTTGCGCTCTATCTCAACCCGAACAAGGTACAAGTTCAAGCATGCGAATAAGTGAGCTGGAGTCGAACATGTGAGAACATCGCCTGATTACTATCCAATGATGAAAGCTGTTAACAGACGCGAGAGGTACCACCAATAAAAACAATGGCCCTCAAGGTACTATAGGTATAGTCTATGGCATGTGAATCAGTGAGCTGGCGTCAAACACCCGTAGAATCACTCGATCAGAGGCCAATAATGAAAATCTCACGTCGAACGCGAAGAACCTGCCATTGAGGCATGCAAGCTCTAAGGTACCAGAAGGGAGTCTCTCGATCAGCTTCCTGGATAATGAGCTGATGTCGACAGGAAGTGACCTTGAGCGAAGGTGGGCCATAATGTTTCCCACATCATTGACACGAGACAGAGGAACATAATGTCTTTGTGAATCAAGATTAGATGAGAATCAGAGGAAGGTTGAAATTTTGCAGAGGTCAACTTCTCTTGAACATATCGGTGGCACGACAGTGGATTTGGAAATATTTGACATCAAAAGATCAAAGGTCATGATGACAAGGCAAAGAGCAGATGAGAGGTCAAAAGGGATCACCCAAACCCATGGAGGCAAGTGAAAAACGAGATGAGATGTCCCCAACCTGACACGAATGCAAACAAGTGCCATGTTCAAGAGCGACATACTGCCGACACGATGATGATACTGGTTCCATTTTCCCCACCATTTCTAGCGAGTACCTCTTTATTTTTACACAAGCTTGAAGAGGATACCATATGCTTGTCATATAAGTCCGTCCTTCGGACGAATCCATCCTAGTACATTTAACGAGCCCTAGGAAGGAGAAACTCGAATAACGTCATGATTGACAATTTCCGATGTCATTTAGGTTTAACGAGTCTGACAAAGGGAGAAATCGACGTCTTTTCATGTTTAGAGAGTTTGAAAAGACATCAGAAAAGTAAACTCCAATGGTCCCTTTTCGTAAATAGTTCCTCAGATCCGAAAAGGTAGAAAACTATGTCTGAGAAAACCTCCTAGTCGCAATAGGCTAGGGTATTCCTTTTTCGTAAATAATCTATCCCAGCCCGAAAAAGGGGTAAACGTATACTGGGTAGATTTCGTTTCGTGTCCACTTTAACGAGATCGAAATGACAAGGGACTCGGCAATCTTTTCATGTTTAGAGAGTCAGAAAAGAGCTGAAAGATGACTCCTCCTGGAGGAACGAGTGGTATAAAGGGTAGCAACTGGTTCCGGTAATAGTGGAACTGCTCAGAACAAATAAAGGTCAAGAGGCTGGCTAACAAGACCACTCATCGCAGCGGTTCCTCAGGAATGGTTAAAACAACCAAGTGAAGGCATATGATCGGCCAAGCAGATAGTGACGATGGAGTGAGAAAACCAAGGCTCATCTGGCAAAAATAGGTTGATAAAATGGCAATCACAAGAGGTAAAATGGGAAAGGTTTCATTTTTACACAAGCTTGAAATCAGGAAACTCTGCTTGAAGTTGGTTTCATTTTTACACAAGCTTGAAACAAAGATAAACTATGCTTGAAACCGGTTTCATTTTTACACAAGCTTGAAACAGGAACAAACTATGCTTGAAAAAGTAAGCATGCCCCACTGACATGGTGACTCAATTCAGGTACATGCCCCAGACTGGGTCCATATGAAATGCGGATGGGTGAAGGTTCAAATTACGGATCTAAGAAGAACTGAAACTGGATTTTCAAGATCTGATGAACTAAAATTAGATAAGACATATTCAACCATTCATGAGATTGTGCATTAAAAGAGTCTCCTCAGACACCTTGTTTCTTTGAAGTTTAAGGCTTCAACACAGAAAGGAAATATGCTCATTGACTTGTTTCAAATTTTTAAGAGCTTATGAGAAAAAGAGGCTATGCTCAGTAACCTTGTTTCATCTTTTAAGGAGCTTGACACAAGACAAGGAACTCTGCTCTGAT
Organism: Pinus albicaulis; assembly: GCA_034641835.2. Taxonomy (NCBI): domain Eukaryota; kingdom Viridiplantae; phylum Streptophyta; class Pinopsida; order Pinales; family Pinaceae; genus Pinus; species Pinus albicaulis. The sequence goes on along the minus strand of CM076584.1, from coordinate 904,131,025 downwards.
GACCTTGTTTCATTTTTTAAGGAGCTTGACACAAGAAAGGAACCATGCTCCAACAAGACCCAGTTTCATTTTTTAAGGAGCTTGACATAGGAAAAGAACCATGCTCCGAACAACCTCATCATAATGAACAAGAAGTCATCGCTTCCAAGAGTTGCACTCCCAATGGAAGGAAAACATCCTGGAAGTCAGGACCCAATGCCCACAGCACTTGATGCACAACGGCATTATCGCTGAGTACAGGCACGGGGTAGGTAGCCACATAGTTGACCTGCGGTGGGGCAGATACAATGGGTGGATAAAAACCAAGAAGGGATGATGGTGGTCCAGCTGCCATATCAGGACCAAAGAACGAAAGCTAATCAATGGTCACGATCCGTCCTTCATGCGGAAAACAAACCACACGAAAAAGGGAGGAGACAAGCGCTCCCATGGCATAGGTGAAATCGTGCCCCAAGAGAAAATTGAAATCCAAGGGGCCTGGAACAACCATCACGTCCATATGGATGGTTTTACCCCCCAAAGTAACAGGTAACCTTGGAAGGACCCCTAACGGTTGACTCGTTCTTCTGTTAAATGCCAATAGATTCTGTGTAACAGGCGCAAGCGACGGCGAGCCAAAAGCTTTCCAAGTAGTTGAGGATATAACACTAATAGACGCGCCTTCGTCTATAATGGTGCTGGGTACGACCAAAACAAAAGCCTGTACTGTGATCTTGAAAGGCACATAAGACGGAAGACGGTATCTTGTAAATCGATTCCAATCAAAGAAAGCGACCAAACTACTTGGAGGGGTTACTATTGAATCGAGATGGTCTTCCCTTGGTGTTACAGAAGAAGAAGGAGCATCCTCCACGACCTCCATCTCGAAGGCGGGAGGAGTATCCTCCGGGACCTCCATCACAGGAAGTGGAGGAGCAACTTCTTGAGATGTAGGGACAGGAGAATATTTCTCCAAGTCCGAGGAATCTGAAGAAACAAGAAGAACCTGAGGGGTGTGAGGTCCACTCTCAATGGAAAAGACCTGGTGCACCGTAGACGGGGCCAGCTCGACCTATCTCACGACCAATGGTTGGTCGAGAACAGATTCCCGAATGGGAATTTCCGGGGGAGGGTGATTGACCAAGGATGACTCTTGACCAACCATGGCATCAGCTGGTGGAAGACTCAAAGAAAGCTGTTTGTAACTATCCAGAAGGCACGGTGTAGAAATAGTCAAGTTGTCCAAGACTCGCTTAGCTTCATCCATATACATACAAAGGTGAATGGCATGGTGCCCTTCACACAACTTACAGGGATTGGTAATCTTACCCTGCTTCTTAGGAGCCTTACCAGCACTAGCTGAAGACGTGCCCCCAACTTGACTCTCAGAAGCCAAAGGCAATGGTGGACGACCGTTGGACCAGACTTCGAGCACCTTGGGAATGCCAGGACAATCTTGAAGAAGATGGTCTCCTTGGCACAATATGCAAGGGAACTTGACTTTCCGTGGAGGGTTGGAAGGTTTATGAAGAGGGGGTGCTTTGGAAGAAGTAGCTGCAGCCTTAGCCTCTCTCTTATTAGACCTCTTCTTCTTTGTCTTCTTAGCCACCTGGTTACTCGAATCCAGACTTTCACCAGGCGAAGTAGAAGAGGAGGATGCAGAAACAGGCGAAGAAGGGGAGAGGTCCACCTTGGAATCAACATGATGTTGTTCAGGCGGAGGAGACGGTTGAACAATAGCCGTGACATTCAGGACCACAGAGGTTGAGAACAACCAAACAGGCAACCCAACAATTAACCCAGGAAGGGACAACGTTTCCATATAAGGAGTGCCAACATTTCCAAAAGGAGGAAAAAGACCCGGATTCCCATCGGAGGGGATTCCTTGGTTGGTGAAATCTGGAAAAGTTGCCATCAGAAACGATCTAAAACAACACCCTAAGGAAACTAACTTTAACCAGGAATATTTCATGGGCAGTCAATTTTTAAAACATTGAAACAAAACTCTACCGTTTCATCTTTTAAGAATCGAGAAACAGGAAAAATGTGACTCTATCACTTTCAGATTGGAAACAAGCGTGAAAGGACAAGCGCTTGATGATCCTTTCAAATTTAATGAGTCAGAAAAGATCAAAATGGCTACTAAGGAATTCTAGGAAAAGGGTGTACCAAATAAACGTGAACTGCAATATACACCTTGGTTTCAAAATGAAAGAGAAATCAACCAAGGACTTAACGTACATGCAGGCAATCTCCCCGAATGCTGTGTTTGGTGTATCACGGGTATAAGGCGGCAGACTCAGCTTCCTACAGATAAAGGATAGCAACCTAGTGGGGTCTCCCTTTATATACGCAACGGTACGGGGAGCAGAAGTCCATACTAGTGTTGTCTAAAGCCAAGAGGAGAACAACAGCTATTAGGTTTAAAGACATCGATCACGTCTCTAGCATAGACCTCTAAATATTTCGTTAATGTTTCAATGATACCTTAGTGTAAATTGAATAAATTTTAATGTTTATCTTCAATTATGTCTCGGTTTCGGGCCCTACCGAATGTCATCTGACAATCTCCTATATGCAGCTATATGAGAAAAGAAAACTTTTCAATTCGATGAATGCTATCTAGTTAAGGGAAGAGCTTCAAACAATGATGCAACATAAAACAACACTACAAACGAAATCTTTTCCAAACTAGATGACTTTCACTATCCAAAAGTAATTTCAAACATTCAACGATGCGAATAATGCAATGTAATCTATGCAAAATCCTCTTTTTCGAAAACTATGCAATTGTAATCTATGCACAATTTCCTTTTCCTTTTCAAATTATAAGAATGCACTCAATGCATTTTTCGATGAAATGAGAATCTACTTAATGCATGCTTTTAATAAAAGAGAATGCAATCAAAGAGATTTCTAGTTTTCAATCATTAAACAATGTAATCTAAGTTCAATGATGGATCTCAAAAAATACTTTTCAATGCAATGTGATCTAATGCATTTTAACGAAAAGCAAACTATGAGACAAAAACTAAAAGAATGCAAATCTCCTTAATGAAGGATGAATGCAATCGTTGTTTCAAAACACTTTGTAACGAAATCCCTCAAAAGGTGACAAGACATATGAGGTCAAACACAAAGAGGACTTCCAAAGCAAGAGATCAAAACAAGGCATTCATTCCCTTTTACATCAAACAATCATGGAAATAAGACATTTCAAAGAATGAGCAATGTAATCTATGCTCATACAGTGAAAATACCAGAGGGGAAAGACACATTGGTGAAGGATTTAGGGAAAAAGTCTCAATTTTCACACACCCTGAAATTGGCACGACTTTATCATTGACAACTAGCGCCAACTGGCGCGACTTGCTCACTGAAAACTAGCGCCAATGGAAAATTGGTGCGGGTTTTTAACTGACAACAAGCGCAGACGCCTGAAAATGAAAAAACAAAGAATTTCTCCCAACCAAGACTAGACTCACCACTTCAAGTAAAATCTAAAACAAACCCAGAAGCAAAGTACTGACCAAAAGAAACTTCTGAACAAGGGAAAACCCTGTCACCTATAGGATATGGTGCGACTGTCTGGCTTTAATCCCCAGTGGAGTCGCCAATTTTCTGTAGAGGTAAATCCCCTCTGCGGACAGAGGCGATCCCTACTAGCCTAGATCGGGTCTAGCAACAATCATACCACGCTTTGGTGCAAGTTCCTAATTGCAATAGACCAAATTGCGAAGAAGGCCTACCTCAAGTCCAACGCTGTTGTTCGTAGAGAAGATGGCGCTCCCGTTTCCTTGCTCCAACAGATCACAATCCTCTCGCTTGCCACGATCGAACACCTGCACACACAAGAAACACGACAAACACAAGCGTAAAACCCGATATATGAAATTGTGTATTAGTCAGAGAGGACACAACTCATGATCATAATGAACAATACGAGTGAAACCATAACCAATAGTCGCTTATCATTAATTAATACAAAGGAAAATACAACCTGGCTCTGACGCTGAACCTTCCTTCGGCGGGTCGTCAGTGAAATACGTCTCGATAAAGCTTGTCGGGAATGGGGACAAGCCTCTCTCTTCGATCGTCAATCTCCTTGCTACTGATTTGGCTCTATGAGGACTATTGTAGCATTATTTAGGCTATGAAGGCTCTTGGAGACTCAACCATTCAGCCAGTTCAACCATTCAGCCCTTTAGCCCTTCAACTATTTAGCCCCTTCATCAATGGATGAAGGCTATATTTATAGAGGAGAGGAGGAGGTTGGGATCCATACAATAGTGGAAGGGAGGCCTTATCCCTTGGGAGGTTCCCCATAAGGTGGAAACAAGAGGCCAAAAGAGGAAGTCCGTGGTTATTCAGTCGAAACCACTCCTGATGAATCATCCACGAAGTTGTTGTAATCGAAACTTCGCCTCTTTTTTTTTTATAAACTTTCCATAAGCAAATTGGTGCGGGTGCTCAACTGGGACAGAGCGCTAATTGGCGCAGGCTCAGTGTTAATTTTCCTCATTGGCGCGAGGACATAACGGGCTACCAGCGCCAAGGCAAAAACAAGTGTTTTTAGGGGTCTGCTCAGGAAATGATCAACAGAAGGAATGTTGTCCTCATGGCAAGGGATGTAATGATGGTATTTGCAAGGCATGACACTGCTTATTGGTCACAGAAATGACCCTCTAATGGGTGAGATGGGGATTGCAGGAACGGTGAAAAATTACTGTGTAACAATTACTGTAATATTTGCTTCGAGTAAACACCAAAACATCAGTTTTGGGTTTAGTGGAAGATAGCATAAGCACTTGTGAACTAGAAGCGGGATCCGTAGCAAACATATGTGTTTCCGGGTTTAGAAAATGAGTTTTCAACACTGCAAATGTGGCAAAAGTCTTAAGAAGCTTTGATACTTCTGAGAGGTGAGGAAAATATCACGTAAAATTCTCCTCATTACATATCAAAAATGGGTAATGAGGTTTTCGAGAAGAACCAGATGCATCAGATGATTTTTCCTACGGGGGTGAATTTTGTTTCTTCTTATCTTTCCCTTTATTCTTACTTCCAGGATGCTTGTCACTTTTTCCCTTGTCAGGATGACATGACATGTATTTCAGAAGAAGATGTAGGATCAGATGGAATAGGGGTTTGATTGGACACAACAAGTGTGGAACCAAATGGTTGACTTGCTGACTAAGTACTAGCATAACCAATCACACCATCGCGGGCATGCATGTCCTTACCAAATGGAGAAGGAGGAACAATAAAATTTGGTCACAGTGCATTCAAAATATTTTCATAGAGTGTGCCAGATTGAGTATAAATAAAATCAAAATACTGGGCACGAGAAATTACTTGCTCTTTAGTGACAACACCACCTTTGGCCACGTCCTCGGTGATAGATGGAAACAAGGAATTTATAAAACACTCAGCTAAATTTGATCCAGAACAAATGTTTTAACCATTTGACGATGACGACGCCGCTCATGAATATGATCTAATATATGATTAGCAGTTGTTTGTTTAAAGCTAGTCAAAATTTCCGTTCTAGTTCCATATCTGATGGGTAACTGGAAGTGGGTTAAAAAATTGGTGTCTAAAGCTGTAAAGTTATCAAAAGATACTCATGGTAATTCAATATACCATTTCGTAGTCGGACTAGTGAGCGTTCGTTGGAAAATATAGAGTCTAACAGAATCATCATTCAAGGAGTTTGATGAACACCATAAATGATAAGTCATAACATGCGTAGAAGGATATTCTCCAGAATTTCCATTGAATTTCGGAATATCAGAGGGTAAGTTATGAGGAATCACTAGAAACTAAGGTAAATAATGAATGGGATCATTAGTGAGCTGTTTTAAATCAGGTAAATCTAATGTTGCAACAAATGGAGACTATCGATTTAGATCATGTTGAGCATAACCAAGATAAGATGGAATTTCTTGGGCAATAGGCCATTGTGTACCAACATACGGATTATGCTGTTGGTAACCCATATAGGGTAAGTTTGTTGACCAAAACCTTGATAGGCTTGTTGACCAGGACCTGGATAAGCTTGAAACTGTTAGAATGGTTGTTGTGGCTGCCATGGGATTTGATAAATATTTTGTTTCCTCCTAGGATAATTTATACCAGATTGTGAATAGACGGGACTAATAGAAGCCCGTGACAAGGATAAACTAGCTTGTGGTTGTGAAATTCCTGATACAGACAATTGTTGTATACTAGACTGGAAAGAGAAAGTCTGTAGACCCAAAACATGAGGGTTAATGGTTGAAGTACCTGCCTGAGCAGACTGAGAAACAACCAAGGAAGTAATAACATGCGTAGTAGGTATGGATGAAATAGGTTGAACTGGTTGATATTGATACACAACCGTTTGCGGTTAGACATTAATGGTAGGATACCATTGGTAAAAAGACATTCTAGCATAATATTGACCCAAAAACGAAGAATTATTGCCATATGGCACGAACATCTGTTGTCCCCCAACATATGGAGTATAAGGATATTTAACATACTGACTTTCATATGATGGGAATCTAGCAGGAACTGGATAAGATGGATGGTAAATGGATGGACTAGCCTGATATTGATCTCATGATGTCAATAAAGGATCAGGCCATTCAATACTTGTAAGAGAGGAACCAGATAGAATTCCAGATGATGACATGGGTGAAGTCCATGGACTAGAGAAGACACCAGAGTAGGTTCCATTTAAATCTTGGTAACCTAGTGGGACAAATAGACCACCATAAAGATGAGACTTAGGTGTCGTAGAAAAAATTGAAGAAGAAGCTGTTTGGTCTCAACCTAGTCTCCTAAATTGAGTTCATTTAATTGTCAACCAGGGTTGGTAAAATGCTGAAGTGAAGTGCACCGTATGTGCCTAGGTGTTTGTCTCTTAATGCATTGTGTTTAGTGTTTTATGATGTTTTTGGTATTTTGTGATGATTTATGATGTTTTTGGTCTTTTGGTAGTTTTATATTCACAAGGAAAATGACTGGAAAGCTAGTGGAAAGAAGCTAATGATTGAAAACAGAGTGAAGCCTAATTGGTTGATGATAAGTGACAAATGCAAATGCAAATACTAAAACAGAATCAAACCTAAACTATGACTAAGCAGAATACCAAGCTTGATAATGACTTCTAGAAAATGAATCAAAACATAAACCTAACTTGTCCAATTCTTTTATCAAAGGTATTTTGAATGAGATTGAGAAATGGTCAGCTAAGTATACAAATTCTCCTAACTAAACAACTAAACAATCAACTTATAATGAGACAACATTTTATCCATGATTAAAGATTTGTGGAAACATGTTTGGAGAAAAATATTGTTGACATCATAAGATCTTCTACTCTAAGACTAGCTCCTAACTCTATTCTGCAACTTAGTTAATCATCACTAAACCTCGCCCAAGAGTTATAGATTTCTTTTTAAAGTAGTCTTTTGAGGAAAGGCTCTGTTTATGAAGTAGTAAAGAAGTTGCAAAAGTAGCTTAGGCCTTGAAATGATACTGTCTTCTGTTCATATGGTTATGAATCAATTATAGATTTGGAACAAGAAGAGGTTTGTAAATAATGAAGGTTGTTTTGTTAAGTTTAACAACTGAAGTAATCTAATATGCAGTGGATGGCAACTAAATGTGGAGTGCAAATGCAATGAGTTAAGCTGAAACTGAACTTAAGATGTCACTAGCCTAAAACAGTGCTGAACTAACAAGTCATTATCAAACTCAAAACAAAATAACAGAGCATGAGTTAAATGAAATTAAACTCCGGAGTATCCTAACTAAGTTATCATGCATTAATCTATGGGATTATACAGCCTGTTTGTCCATCATGATTGGTATTTTGGAAGAGTTTCTTAGAACAATATTGACTGTACAATTTAGTGCAAATGCAAACATAAAGACTGAAAGCAATTTAAAAACTAAGATATCACAGCTGTCTCATACCCATCATTATGATATTTTGGAAGAGCGGTTTAAGAGCAAGGTCAGCTATGTTACTTAGTGAAAACAAAACAACTGAAACATTCATTATCACAGTCATGCCTTAGACATCATAAGGATTTTTTGGAAGAGTTTTCTTATTTTGGAAGAGCATTTAGAACAAGTATAACTGTGATAGTGAACAAAAGAAATTACAATTAAATCCTACAACACTATAGCCATTTCCCATTCATTATCATGATCTTTTGGAAGAGTTTCTTCTTTTGGAAGAGTTTTTAGAACGAGTATAACTATAGTGGCTAATGAAATTAACTATGAACTCAAACTTCAAAAACGTAAAGGCAACTAAGATACTTATCTAAATTATGCAAGTAAAACCGTGCAGGAGACAGGGGTCCTCTACCACCAGACGGAATCTAACTCCAAATAAAATCAACGCTTTCAAAAAAATACTGTCTTCTTCATTAAAGGAGAAATAACTTGAACAGAGCAATCTGCGTCTTCAGAAATGTAGCACAAAATCTAAGCAAAATCTAGAGCAAAATCTAGCCTAGCTCTCGGTTTCCCAAGTGTTTTTATAACAAATTTACATAACAAGACTTGCAACAATTCAAGGATCATTGTCTTTCCTTATCGAAATCATACTAGGACTCTTAAAGTGGCAGCGTAAAAAGGAAAAGGACATCTGGACTAAGACAGTCCTATTAGAAATCTGCTTCCTTAAATGAGTTCCCACGTATCAAAACCATATCCAGAATTCGGTTTTTCCTTCATGGTGAGCAACGAACAATGTAGACATGACGTGGAATATACCCATATGTGGTTTTTCTTGAGAGGCCACCTAGAACATTCCCAAACATGAAGACAGCTGCAGAATTTCCGGTTAGCTACGGAATGTCTGCATTCTGCAGCTAGTTCCGGTCAAAATGCATTACAATGACAAAAATCACAAAACTTAGCAAGTTAGTCATGTAAATCATTCTAAAAGTAATTTTAACTAAATTCATTGATCAATTGGGTCTGGGACAACAATGGAAAAAGGAAAATGAGGTAAAGTAAGATGAAAGAAAGCGCAATCTTGAGGCTCAACATACCCCCACTGCTGACTTCTTGCATGTCCTCATGCAATTTATTCCATAAACTCAGAGGCTTCTGCAAGAACATCTAATCCTCTCCTTCTTCTTTGCCTAGAAGCTAAAGATCTTCTGGGTTTTCTGATGACAAGTTTGAACCTTAAGTTGGTAAGTGCCCTGATTAGCTTCTTGTTCCTCTTTTTCAACTTTTCATTAGCCTTTTCCACTTTGTCCATATGTAGAGATAAGGTTGAGTTCATATTGGTTTTGAGTTTGACTTGTTCCTTCAGAATATCATTCTCATTTTTGATGTGTCTACTAAGTATTTCCAGCTCATACCTATCCCTTCTTAACACATCTATTTCGGACAATGGAGGACTAGGGGTTCTATCTCTACTCTCTGAAGCTTTCCTTTCCAAAGTTTCAACATAGTCATAAACTTCTTGCTGAGCAGGATCAATTTCAGGGGTTCCTTCATTAAAATCCTCTTCAACATCTTCTTCAGTAGATGTTTCCTCATCTTCTATATTTATCACCCCTGTTTGTTTGATCCGAGTTTTCCTTAGTTTCCCCTTTAGTCTATGGCTTCTTCTTGGCTGGGAAGATCCCTCTCCTTTTTCTGTGGCAGATTTTCTGATTACCTTCTCTTTCTTAAGTTGTCTCTTAATTTGAGTCAACTTCTCTGAGATTATTTCCTCACTACTTTCCTGGACTGTTTTGTCAATTTCAATTTTAGAAGCTTTCCATTTTCTGCTTCTCCTTGTAGGCTGTTGTTCAGGTGAGGGCTCTTTTGGCTCTTCAAAATGATTTCTTATCAAGAAATTATCCCAAGTATCATTTGTTTTGGCTAAATGGTGTTCAATTAAAATCTTAACCAAGCCATGATGATATAGAGTTGTCTCTAAGAATTGAACCCTTCTTTGAACACAAGAAGCCATATTTTTCAAACTTTGAAGCAAGAAATAGGGAAAATTTAAATCTTCCTCCAGAAAATGCATTATCAGTCTAATGTGGTAAACATAAAATGTGCCATATCTACCTTCACATGTAATAAATTTTTGCAGAATAAGCAAGATATTTCTCCATTTATTTTTCAATGCAGAACTTGGGATTCCTTTCTTAAATACAGTGACATCAATACCTGGTGATTTTAGAATTTGCTTCCATGATTCATTATGGAATTCTATGTTTTTGAACCATCTCTCTCCATTTCTAAGCAATCCCGTTGCTTCTGCAATGAAAACCTCAGTGACAGTGAATTTGACATTTCCCACTTCAACCTCAGCTCCTCTAAATGAACTTGCAAATGTTTTAGTGACTTCTTTGTGGAAGCCATTAAATTTCTCAAGAAATTGTAGCCATCCTACCTGTTGCAACATTTCTTTACATTGAGGGTAGCCTTCCAGGTATTTTGTACCCACTGGTTCAGTTCTTACAATGAAACTCATAATTCTTTCTTCAATCTTCAGATTAATACTTCTTTCTGTCCACGGGAACAATAACTTCCACCTTTGAATTGATATACCTCTGGTTAATAGTGAAAATGGCTTCAAACTTCAGACTGATATGCCTCTGGTTGACAGTGACAATGGCTTCAAACTTCAGACTGATATGCCTCTGGTTGACAGTGACAATGGCTTCAAATTCCTTACTGATATATCTCTGTCTCTCGGTGATAATGGCTTCAAATTCCACACTGATATACCTCTGTCTCTCGGTGACAAATGGCTTCAAATTCCACACTGCTATACCTCTGCATTTACAGTGATAATGCTCAATCTCTGCTCACGGTGATAGGGCTTTGATATTCAAACTGATATACCCTTTGCTCTGCTCACGGTGATAGGGATATCTCTGTTTTGCGGAATGAAGGGCTGGCTACAGAATGGAGTGATGGAAGTAGTTACGGAATGAGTTAATGGAGTGAGGTGGAGAAAACGAATTAATGAGTGAAAAGACTGCGGATATTTTTACAACGGAAAAGAAAATCATCATTGAATGATTTGGTTGGGTGACGTGAGGAAATCAAACACTTCAGCCTTTTTAACTGCTTAAATGATGTCGGGTATAGAATTTGAAATGAGAGATTTTAATCCAAAGTTTGTGGAGGGTATATTGGTCATGATCAATAAAAATAATGAAAACAACTTTTTCGAATGATTCATAACTAAAACTATGCTAAACTTTATGAAATGCCATTATAATCAAAACTTGTTACCTCTGCTTTTCATTTGCTTTTTGTGGTCTTTGTCTTCTTTGTTCTCCTTTGGAAGAGTCTTCATAAACCTTCTTGATTCTTCTTATTCATAGATATACTGGATCATCTTGTTGCAATTCAAATGTCTGCTGATTAGTGCCTTCAGGATTTGTAGCTGCAGAATGATTGTCTGGCTGCGGAAAGTCTGATCAGCTGCAGAATGTCTGTTAAGCTACAGAATGTACCTGTAGAGCATTTTAATCATGGAATGGAGTGGTTTGGAATATAAGTGAAATGTTATATGGAATGAACGAAGATGGATGATGAGTCATGATATGTATGAAGTGGATGATGAAATGAAATGGATTCAGTTTATGAAATGGAGTGGAAGAATATAAGAATTGCCCTGCAATCCATGACATGTGTTATTCAATTGCAGCAAGACATCAAAATTTTAAATTTTAACATGGAAATGAGATGGATGGAGTATGGAATGAGATGAATGAAATATGGAATGAAGTAGAGTATGAATGAATGAATGAAATGGAGTATGGATGGATAAGTGAATGGAATGAAATGAAATGAGATGGATCATAAGTACAATGGATCTGAACTTATGATTTTGTAACAGCTGCTTGCAAAAACAAAATGGAAAAGTTAGAGTGTCAGAGAGACTCTGATTTTCACCCTATCTTTTCTGTATAAACATGCCAATCAATGATTGGTTTTTATGTTTATACTTTTTTTTTTAAAATTTAAATTTTTTTTTATTTTTTATTTTTAAAGAGAAATGCTTCAGAAAATTTAATCAAGTTGATGAAGAAGAGATATTATTCTTCATTAACTTCACATCACTGCTTTCTTGGAGCTTCTTGACAAATTCTTCCCTTGAGAGTGGTTTGTGATACAGCTTCAATCTATGACCATTCACAAGAAAAGTGACCTCTTCTTCATCTATTGTCCTGATTTTTACCGCTCCATTGTCAAAAATTTCAACAATTTCATATGGCCCAAGCCAATGTGTTTGAAATTTACCTTGAAAATCCTTGAATTTTGAATCAAACAAGAGAGCCTAGTCACCTTCTTTGAATTTCTTTTCTTTGATGTACTTGTCATGCCATCTAGTCCTTTGCTGTTGGACTAGACTTGTTTTCTGAACTGCATCTTGTATGATCTCATCCAATTCATTAATCTGCTCCAGTCTATGCTTTTCTGCCTCTGTTAAATCAAGTCCTAGCTGAACTGCCATTTTGAAAGTTTGAATCTGGAACTCTATGGGAAACAAAACTTGCTTTCCATAAACAAGTTCATAAGTAGTATGGCCTGTTGTGTTTCTCCATGTAGTTCTATAGGCCCACAAGGCTTCAGGAAGCCTATCTACCCAATCTCTTCTATGTAAATGAACAATCTTTGTTAGGATTCCTTCAATGACCTTATTAGTAGATTCCACTTGACCATTTGCTTGTGGATGATAAGGAGTAGTTTTTCTATGCCTGATTTTGTACCTCTCCATCATTTGCTCCACTAGCCTTGATGTAAATTGAGCTCCTTGATCTATAACAATTTCCCTTGGGACACCAAAACGAGTAAAAATATCCTCAAAAAGAAAAGTAACTACATATGCTTCATTAGCAACAAGTAATGGCTTGGCTTCTACCCATTTAGTAACATAATCAGTGCAAACTAATATATACCTCTTTTGTCTTGATGGAGGACTAATAGGTCCTACAAAATCCAAAGCCCATTTTTCAAAAGGTTCAATATGTACCTGAGGTTGTAATGGCATCTCACCCGAAGGAGAAGGTTTCCCTACCCTTTGGCAACTGTCACACCTTTTGACATACTCTTTAGCATCTTTAAACAAGGATGGCCAATAATATCCTAAATTAAGGATCTTATAGGCTGTCCTATTATCTGCAAAGTGTACGCCACAAGGTTCATCATGACATGCCTTGAGAATCTCAGGCATTTCATCTTCACGAACACACCTTCTAATGATCAAATCTGGACCTGTCTTGTACAACTCATTAGCAACCCATGAATATTTTGCACTATCATTAATGATTTTTCTTTTGTCCCTTGCATTCATAATTGAAGGAAATTTTCCTGAAACTAAATAATTAGCAATATCAGCAAACCATGGAGTTTGAGTAGAAATTGCAAAAAGATATTCATCAGGAAATTGATCTTCAACTGGAGTGTCATCTTTGATATTTTGGAGTCTAAATAGGAAATCAGCTACTGTGTTTTGTTTTCCAGGCCTATCTAGAATGGTAATGTTAAATTCTTGTAAGAGCAATAACCATCTTATGACTCTGCCATTAGTAATTGATTTGTTCATTAAGTATCTAATTGCAGAATGATCAGTGTGAACAAAAGTTTCATAGCCTGTTATATAGTGTCTAAATTTGTTTATGGCATGAACAAAAGCTAAAAACTCTTTTTCAGTTACAGTATAGTTTAACTCTGCAGGAGTCAAATTTTTACCGGTATAATAGATGGCATAAGGAATCAAATATTTCTGTCCCAATACTGCTCCTAGAGCTGTATCGGAAGCATCTGTCGAGATATGAAAAGGTAACTTCCAGTTAGGTCCCCTTAATATAGGTGCTTCAGAAATTTTGGTTTTCAGGGTTTCAAAAGCTAACTGGCAATCAGAAGTCCATTTGAATTCACAATCTTTGGTAAGTAATTTGAAGAGTGGAGATGCTATCTTAGTGAAGTTTTCTATAAATCTCCGATAATATCCCGTAAATCCTAGAAAACTTCTAACATCTCTTTGACAACTTGGAATAGATAAGTTAGAGATGACTTCAACTTTTGACTCATCAAATCTAATCCCATCCCCTGAAATGTGATGCCCTAAAACAATACCTTCAGTAAACATCATAAAACATTTTTCATGACTAAGTGAAAGATTTGCTTCCTGACATCTCTTTAAAACTTTTTCCAAGTTTTCTAAAGCTTCTTCAAAAGTGTTTCCATAAACTGTGAAATCATCCATGTATACCTCTACACAATCATGTATTAGATCTGAAAAAATTCCTAATACTGCCCTTTGGAATGTTGCAGGTGCATTACATAATCCAAATAGAAATACTCGGTAAGCATAGGTACCCCAAGGACAGGTAAATGTGGTTTTATCTTGATCTTCAAGTGCTACTTGGATTTGGTTGTAACCACTAAACCCATATAAGAATGAGAAGTACTTTTTGCCAGCTAATGTATCTAACACTTGATCTATGAAAGGTAAGGGAAAATGGTCTTTAAGAGTAGCTTTGTTTAGTTCTCGGTAGTCAATACATACCCTCCATTTACCATTTTTCTTTGGCACAATTACCAAAGGAGAAACCCACCGACTATCTGAAATGGGATAGATGAAGTTGACATTTAACAATTTTTGCAATTCTTCTTTAACAATCTCCCTAAGATTTGGATTCATTCGTCTTTGAGGTTGTTTGATTGGTTTACAATTTTCCTCTATATAGATGTGATGAGTGCAAGTCTTGGGGCTTATCCCTTTCATGTCAGTGTACTCCCATGCATATGCAGAAGAATGTCTCTGTAATACTTTGACTAACTTTTCTTGTTGAGATTTTTCTAGGTTCTTATTTATGTTCAAAGTTTTGCCTGGAAATATCTCACTTGTAGAGCTGCCAAATTTATCCATAGAATGAAGAGACATTTGTCTTGATGACAAAAACTCAATGTTGGATCCTTCTTGAAATGGTTCATGTTTGTATTCTGAAGAGGATTCAAAGTTTTCTAGAGTATTCAGAATTTGATTATCTTCACTAATTTCTGAAATTGTGAAGAGAGGCTGTAAATCTTCTTCATCCTCTATCCATTGAGTATCATCTAAATCTGTAATTGTCCTAGCTGGAGGATACAAAGTGAATTTCTTAGTTGAAATACCATCAGAGATGTACATATCACCGGATCTACAACTAATAAAAGCATCAGCTGTAGCCAACCAAGGTCTTCCTAATATAACAGGATGTCCTCCTAGATTATTCTTAGGAGTTAGGATCATGAAATCCACAGGGTACTCCCAAGAATCTAGGGACACCGGAATGTCTTCTATTACCCCATCTGGTTTGATCACAGATCTGTCTGCTAATTGTAATAATGTGGGTGTAAAGAGAAGATTAGGAAGTTTCAGTTTATCCATGATTTGTCTACTCATGATATTGATTGCTGCTCCTAAATCAATGAGTGTGTTTTGGATTTCAATTCCATTGATGTGAATTTTGACAATTGGATTTCTTGGGTCAAGATACTTTGGAATAGAAATCTTGCCCATCATAATGTCTGCTATTTGTCCTGCCAGTTGAATTTTCTTTGTTTCTCTTATTCTTTTTCTCGTTTTCTTCATACTCAACTCCTTTATTGTTTTGGCTAAAATTGGAATTTCCTTGATGGCTTGTAATAATGGAATTTTAATGCAAACATTTCTCAGCTCATCTAGGAAATCATAATTAGGCACCATAATTTGTTTTTCCACACCTCTATCAATTTGTAATCTTTCCGGAAAGGGAGGTATAGAGGTAGATGTAGATGGTTGCTCTAATACAGGAGTTGAATTTATTGGATCTTTTTGCTTTAATTTTTCAGTGTTTGGGTCTTGAAAGGATGTGTCTTCCTCAAGACTTTTATTCACCCGTAGATAGTCTTCCTCAGAGTTATCTTGTTCTTGTATGATCACAGAAGGTTTCCTCTTTTCAAGTATTCTTCCAGACCTAAGTTGAACACCACTAAGGTTTAGAGGAGTAATTAAATAAGTTGGAAACTGTTGGCCTTCTATCATGTATGTGTTCTGAGGATTTTTATTATTGGGGTTTGGTATGGGTTGAGCAGGCAATTGATTTGATTTTTGAGGAAATGGTAATGGAAGTGGTTGATTTTGATGTGGTAGGTTCTGATGATGTTGTTGAGGATTTTGTTGAAGATTTCGAGGAAAATTTTGTTGAGGATTTTGAGGATAAAAATGTGGGTATGGTGGATATTGATAGTATGGGGAGTATCTTCCATAGGGAATTTGTGATCCTTGTGCCCAAGCTAGAGATTGATTTTGAAATTGAGGCCAAGGTTGCTGCCAAGAATTCCAAAGTGGAGGTTGATTATACATTTGATCATGGAATCCTTGTGTTTGAGGTCCTTGCCAAGGCCTTCTAGATACAAAATTGAGAGACTCTGTGGAATCTGTAGGAGTTTCCTCCTGAAAAACAGCCTTGAGACCAGGAAGAGAAGGACAATTCTTGGTCTCATGTTTTTCAGAAAAAATGACACAGGTTTCTACAACTTTTACATCCAAAGGACATTCTCTCAAGGCATGTTTCTTTCTACATTTGGGACAAAAGATTGCCAAGGCATCAGATTCAGCCTTTTGCTTGTTTTGTATCTTAAGGGTGTCTATTTTTTCACTAAGACTCCCTAAGATGTCATATTTAAAATCATCAAGCATATGTCCTATTTCTGATCTACTTACTGTCCCAGAAGCAGACTTACTTGCCCTTGCAAGAGCAGGATCTCTTGGACCTTTTACAGTTTTAGATTTCCCTCTTGAAAGGTTGATACATAACTTAGATATTTTAGGTAATGTGAGCTGTGATATATCCCCTTTTCCCATCATGTTAAGGATATCCAACCATTCATCCATAATTGTTTTCAACAAAAGAGCTTTTAAGGTGTCTTGATCTAGGTTTTCCATTTTTTCTCTTTTGATGTTGTAATGAAATCTCTCCAACAAATCTTCCAAATTTTCATCTTCTTTTTGTAACATCTTAAACACTTCTTCCTTATGATTAACCGGCATACAATAATCCAAATACCTCTCTAGAAATGCTTGTTTCATGTCTTCCCATGTTCTAATAGAACTGCTGATCAGACTCATAAACCACTTCAATGCTGCTCCTTTCAAAGTTGAAGGGAATAATTTCAATTTTTGAGCATCTTGTAAGTAGTCATAAGTTCTACACAGAACTTAAAATTCAAATAGGAAGGTTTCAGGATCTTCAGTTTTAAGTCCATAGAAGTTTGGAAGGACAGAGGGTGAAATGTTTTTCATGGTTGTATTGGTTTCTTCATCAATTATAGGGAACCAAAAAGAGCTTCCTATTCTACCTCTTCCTCCATCTGCACCTCTACCTCCTTCTCCTCTACCTCCTTCTCCTCTACCTCTACCTCTACCTCCAAATAGTGTGTGTTCTCCATTAAAGACTCCTCCTCCTCCTTCTTCTGCCATGGTTGACTCTCCTGTGGAAGTGGAAAGGTTTGTGTCCCTAACAGGAGTCTTTAAATCTTCTTCTATGGCAGGTTCAGTGGATGAAGTGGAAGGTTTCTCTAATGGAATAGCTGACCTTAGATCTTCTAGAAGTCCAGGATTAGTAAAGGATGGAATGTGGGTCTGAGTTGAAGGTGTACTAGCTTTGGATCTAGGTGAAACAAGTGGTGTTCTAGGAATCAAACTTCTGTTTCTGCTGCTTATGAATCTTCCCCTTGAATCTCTCTCCCTACGCATATAATTGTTTTTGGATGCTAAGAAACAAAGGTTACCTAGTTTTCACTTCCCTGGCAACGGCGCCAAAATGTTTGGTCTCAACCTAGTCTCCTAAATTGAGTTCATTTAATTGTCAACCAGGGTTGGTAAACTGCTGAAGTGAAGTGCACCGTATGTGCCTAGGTGTTTGTCTCTTAATGTGTTGTGTTTAGTGTTTTATGATGTTTTTGGTATTTTGTGATGATTTATGATGTTTTTGGTCTTTTGGTAGTTTTATGTTCGCAAGGAAAATGACTAGAAAGCTAGTGGAAAGAAGCTAATGATTAAAAACAGAGTGAAGCCTAATTGGTTGATGACAAATGACAAATGCAATTGCAAATATTGAAACAGAATCAAATCTAAACTATGACTAAGCAGAAACAAAGCTTGATAATGACTTTAAGGAAATGAATCAAAACACAAACTTAACTTGTCCAATTCTTTATCAAAGGTATTTTGGGAGAGTTTGAGAAATGTTCAGCTAAGTATACAAATTCTCCTAATCGAAACAATTAAATCATCAGCTTATAATGAGACAATATTTTATCCATGATTAAAAGATTTGTAAAAACATATTTGGAGAAAAATATTGTTGACATCATAAGATCTTCTACTCTAAGACTAGTTCCTAACTCTATTCTGCAACTTAGTTTGATACCACTACACTTCACTCAAGGTTATAGATTTTTAAAATAGTCTTTTGAGGAAATGTTTGTTTGTGAGATGATAAGGAAGTTGCAAAAGTACTTCAGACCTTGAAATGATACTGTCTTTTGTTCATATGGTTATGAATCAATTATAGATTTGGAACAAGAAGAGGTTTGTAAATAATGAAGGCTGTTTTGTTAAGTTTAACAACTGAAGTAATCTAATATGCAGTGGATGACAACTAAATGTGGAGTGCAAATGCAATGAGTTAAGCTAAAACTGAACTTAAGATGTCACTAGCCTAAAACAGTGCTGAACTAACAAGTCATTATCAAACTCAAAACAAAAAAAACAGAGCATGAGTTAAATGCAATTAAACTCCAGAGTATCCTAACTAAGTTATCATGCATTAATCTATGGGATTATACAACCTGTTTGTCCATCATGATTGGTATTTTGGAAGAGCTTCTTAGAACAATCCTGACTGTACAATTCAGTGCAAGTGCAAACATAAAGACTAAAAGCAATTTAAAAACTAAGATGTCACAGTTGTCTCCTACCCATCATTATGATATTTTGGAAGAGCGTTTTAAGAGCAAGGTCAGCTATGTTACTTAGTGAAAACAAACAACTGAAACATTCATTATCACAGTCATGCCTTAGACATCATAAGGATTTTTTTGGAAGAGTTTCTTCTTTTGGAAGAGTGTTTAGAACAAGTGTAACTATGATAGTGAACAAAAGAAATTACAATTAAATCCTACAACACTATAGCCATTTCCCATTCATTATCATAATCTTTTGGAAGGGTTTCTTCTTTTGGAAGAGTTTTTAGAATGAGTATAACTATAGTGGCTAATGAAATTGACTATGAACTCAAACTTCAAAAAAACGTAAAGGCAACTAAGATACTTATCTAAATTACGCAAGTAAAACCGTGCAGGAGGCAAGGGCCCTCTACCACCAGACGGAATCTAACTCCAAATCAAATCAACGCTTTCAAAACAATATTGTCTTCTTCATTAAAGGAGAAATAACTTGAACAGAGCAATCTGTGTCTTCAGAAATGTAGCACAAAATCTAAGCAAAATCTAGAGCAAAATCTAGCCTAGCTCTCGGTTTCCCAAGTGTTTTTATAACAAATTTACATAACAAGACTTGCAACAATTCAAGGATCATTGTATTTCCTTATCGAAATCATACTAGGACTCTTAAAGTGGCAGCGTAAAAAGGAAAAGGACATCTGGACTAAGACAGTCCTATTAGAAATCTGCTTCCTTAAATGAATTCCCACGTACCAAAACCATATCCAGAATTCGGTTTTTCCTTCATGGTGAGCAACGAACAATGTAGACATGACGTGGAATATACCCATATGTGGTTTTTCTTGAGAGACCACCTGGAACATGCCTAAACGTGAAGATAGCTGCAGAATTGCCGGTTAGCTACGGAATGTCTGCATTCTGCAGCTAGTTCCGGTCAAAATGCATTACAATGACAAAAATCACAAAACTTAGCAAGTTAGTCATGTAAATCATTCTAAAAGTAATTTTAACTAAATTCATTGATCAATTGGGTCTGGGATAACAATGGACAAAGGAAAATGAGGTAAAGTAAGATGAAAGAAAGCACAATCTTGAGGCTCAACAGAAGCAATAGTAGATGTTGTCGCAGCTGTAACAGATGGTACAGTTTGGGATGTTGTCTCAGCCATTGTTAAATAACCCAGTAAATACTCTAAAGAATATACGGGAATTTGAGACTAAGAAGGATCAACAAGAGGAGAGTAGGTCAAACGAGGAAAATATAGATAATGTAATAAATCAAAAGGGAGAATTCGTCAATACTAAAACACAATAATTTAAAACTACAACAATGAACAAATAATCTAAATACAACATAAAAATATATGGAATAGCTGAGCCCTTTTATTAATAGGATGTGGATAAACCAGTATAACAATGCTCAAAATATGAGACACTCAAGCCAAAAAGATGGCTTAGAATGACCCTGAAATGATCCCACAAGAGGGACTACATAACTGTTGTACTGCTGGAAGGAAAAATACGTTGTACCTGCTGTAACTGCTGGGACGACAACTGCTGGGAAAATATAAAATGTAGATCTAGGTAGTTCTGGAGCTCCGATGATTCTGAAAATGTAGATCTGGGCTCTATGATGGATACCAAAGATAACCCAGAAAGGATTTTCTAGATCTATCAATATAAGAAGATCACCCTCTTAGGGCTTGTACATACACTGTTGGGTATGCAGATCTAAAGCATAATCTGATGAGAGATGGCTACAATATGATGTAAAATCAGATCTATGCTTGAAGGGATGATCCATTCACTAGATTCCTGGGCTAAAAGCTCAAGATCTAGCTGCTCTTTCCTCCTCCACTGAATGTGGTTGCTGATTACTCAACAACTTCAGAAAAATACCCTATCAAGGAGGGAGAGGCTCAAGCATGCTGCTAAACGATGCAAATAAGCTCAATGATGATGGAAAAAATGAATACAAGGTGAGGAGATGGTCCCTCACATGATTTCCAGTTGAAATACTTGAAACTTCCTTCCTCCAATAGATCTACAGGACTGGATTACGCAATCCTTGAGGGGACTACAACTGAATGGAGGTAAAATACAATGGCTTAAATGCCAGATATAGATCTGCTACTCCTGTAAGGCTGAACATGAAGAACAAGGTGAAAGGATGAATCTTCCATCGGTTTCCTAGTTGAAATGCTAGAAACAACCACCACCTCTAAAACCCTTGAACAACAATTGCGTTATTCCTACAGCTGGAAGCACATATGAGTGTGGCTGAAGATGGCACCAATTCCTGATGATGAATGGATCTCAATAGAAACCTTCCAAGAGTAGGCACTCGAAGTCCCCCATGGGTAAGGGTGGGATTCCCGCTCGGGAACACCCTGTGCTAAACAACACTGCAGACTTAGCTAAACAACATAAGTGTGCATAGGAATGTCAAATGTCAAATCCAGATCTAAACAAACCAGAAATAATAATCTAAATCTTGACTTCTATTGTGCCTTCATCTTCATTATATAGATTATGAGCCTTCCATAGCCCCGGCCCACTTCATAACTGCGCTGCCTATTTTTCCACTATCCTCCATGAAGACTACGCTGTCTCTCCATGATCTCCATCATGTGTTCATTTAATTCCCACTCTCTCCATCATGTGTGTATTAGATGCACTACTTCCTCCACTATTTCATCATCAGTGATTTATGATCTTACTTTGAATGCACTATGATCTCATTTGACCTCCTCTAATATCCTCATGATTTTACATAAAATATCCATGATATCCACTCTTCCTTCATTTAAGAAGCTGCTCCACTGCTCCATAATGTAGATCTAGATCTGAAATATCCACATACACACATCAAAAGTGGATTTTATTCATATAGGTTTGTGGGTCCCTCCACCCTCTTATTTAATTAATCAATTATGAAAATTAAGAACTCTAATATGCCAATTATCTTGTGGAAAATTGGGAATATTATAGTCCTCCCTATCAAAATGTTGCTTGTCCTCAATAAACAACAAAATTGGATGCTCTAGAAAACATCCTCCCTCCAAATGGCATCCTCATATGGAAGGCCTCCCCATCTGTCACAATGTGTCATGCTTGTCCAACTCCAAATCTGCCTCTCTAGAATGTATAGAATGGCCTCCAACTGAAAATTTAGGTACCCATCGTCATCAATGAATATCCAAGTGGAAACCATATGATGTCCAAAGATCTCCTCTATACATGAGATACATGAAATGAAGTGTTTTCTTCCCAAAGTGGAAAGCCCCAACTCATGAACTATCTCTCCAACCCATGATACATAGAGTAGATTGCATTTATCAATGCTCTCATCATTAGCCCTGTTGGCCATGTAGGATCAAAACAAAACATCAACATAGTGAAAAACAAGAAGTAGAGACATATGGATAAACATGAACAATGTCAAACCATATTCTCCCAATAACAAACACCGTAAAAAATCCTTCTGCTGCCATAATAGATCATCATGAAAACAAGTAAGAGAGCCATACTCTCTCAATAGATTCCACCGCAACAATGCTTCTTGCTTCCATGCCAATTCAACATCATTATAAATGTGAGAGCCATACTCTTTCAAAATAAGCCACCGCAACAATGCCTCTTGCTGCCACACCACATCGTCATTATACCAAATGTAGTGGTCATATTATCTCAAGATAAGCCACCACAACAATTAATCTCGTTGCCCCATCACATCATCATCATACCAAGTACAATGACCATAATCCCCCAACGGAAGCCAACGTTGTAAGGCCTCCTGTTTCCATCCTCCATCAATGTCATGCAATGTATGGGAAGAAATCAACCCATATTCTCCCAATAGTAACCAAAGCAACAAGGATTCTTGCTGCCATCTTACATCATCATGATGCAAGTCATGGAGAAACAACATACTAATGGACATGTGGAATGTCTCATAAGAACAATACAAATAAGCTCCCTTATGCCACATCATGTGAGAGTTATACTTTGTCCCAAACCCAAGTACATACATGAACATGAGATATATCCCAAACAGAAATACATGTAAAGACATGAGACATATCCCAAACAAGAGAAAATATATAACTAGCATAGCCATGCCTCCTGTTGCTGCATGTCATCAGTGATATACATGGCATGGATCCTAGAAATGTGATATGTTTGGTAAGTATCCATACTCACCCAAAAGCAACCGGCGCAACCATGCTTCTTGCTGCCCGGTATCATAGATTTGCAGGAAGGTAGGCAACCTCATGCTCCTCATCTGAATCCATTCATCCCAATGTGGATGATGAATCATGTCAAGATCAATCTTGGTATCCTCCCAATGTAGAATAACAACATCCTCCATCTGAATAGCTTTGCACCCCATGAAATGTTGAAGTGCACCTCCATTAAGGTCTCTCCATGTGATCCTCTCATCAATGGCCCATTGGAACCCTTAAGGCTCCATACATGTTGTAGGTAGAGATTCCTCTTTAAGCTGTGAGATGCTCATCAAGGAAGCTTCATCTTGAAAATGGAAAGTGCTCTCCACTACAAGATGTCCACCATCTATCATCTGTCCCTCCCATGCTTCATGAGTGAAGCTACCTTCATAATTCTCCAAGAATAATGGGTGCCTCTGATCATCACTGCTGCTAAATGACAACGCTGTAGATATGCATGGTGATACATGTGTTGTCTCATGGTCACATACAATGCTAAACTCATAGTTTGGCACTATAATGAATGTGACTGTGCTCCTCCCATATTCTGCAACTCCACACTTCAACACAAAGTGTTGGGTGTAGCTCAACCATGACAAAATGGGATAACAATACATTCTCTCCTTGATTAAATCAAGGGTCCTTTGTGTAGTGATAATTTGCTGCTCCAAATAAGCAAGGTGCTCTAATCCTTGGTTATGAACTTGCCCTAATGGCATGGTCTCACAAATATCAATATGAGGTATTGAAATAATATGAGATGAAAGTATGTGAAAACCTTGGATAAGATGAATCTCTAGAACATCTTGCACATCCAAAAGAGTTCTTCCAATCAGTGCAATGGTCTCTCCAACTGATGGTAATGATGATGGATGCTCTTCTACAACTGTACCGGTGCTAGTATATGCCTCCTCCTCATGCATTGCATGAATCATGCATGGGGCTCCAAATGTCAAGAGCTCAAGACCATCTTGCAAAGATGCAAGTGATCCCCCTCCTGATGTAAGTACATTTGAAACTGGTGGTGGTGGTAGAGGCTCTTCCTCCTGAGTGATAATGAGGAAATCTTCCTTGGGATCTTCATGTACTATCTCCTCAATGAAGGGATATGTTACTATGTGAGATGTCTCTGGTTTCTTTCTACTATACTTCTTCTTTAGTCTTAGAATAAAATTTGCATAAGCAGACACTCTCATGTGTGACAAGTGACTGAACCGCCAATCTCTTGCTTCACCCTCTAGGTGTAGTGTTGCAATATCCACAGCCTGTCTTTCTGCTACAGGATATTGCAGAAATAATTTAGCCAAATCTTCCCTCTAAACCCTCAATGTGCTTGTGGAAGATCCATCAAATTTAGGCAAGAAGAATCTATGCCTCTTTCTTCTATTGCTGCTTTGGGATCTTCTCTCCTCTTTGAGTTGCAAGAACTGTTGGAGAGTTAGATTCTCCTTCAAAGCTCTAGGTTGTGATTTTTACTTAGACATATATTTACTTAGGGTCTCATGCCCCAAGTCTCCTTCATATTCAGACCAGTCCTCTCTCTTATCAAAGAAAGTGGATCTAGTAGAATGATGTGAAGCTCTTTGCTTCTCCGATTTCTTCTCATGCTAATAGGAAGTGATGGGACCTTCCTCATAAAATATTCTTGGATCTTTCCTTTGCCTTTCTCAATTCATTTGATTGACCTCCTTGGAGAGATATGGCAAATATCTAAAGAGAAGAGTGGAAAAACTGTAATTCTCCTTCACGGTAGATCTCTACTATCTGCTTCTTATTTTGATGCAAAAGATGAAGTGTCCACAAGCTGAGCCAAATATCATGCTCTGATACCATTGTAATATCTCGAAAGGGAGAATGCAGTAATACTAAAAAATAATAATTGAAAACTGCAACAATGAACAAATAATCTAAATACACCATAAAAATGTACGAAATAGTTGAGCCCTTTTATTAATAGGAGGTGGATAAACCAATACAACAATGCTCAAAATATGAGACACTCAAGCCAAAAAGATGGCCTAGAATGACCCTGAAATGATCCCACAAGAGGGATTGCGTAACTGATGTACTCCTGGAAGGAAAGCTGCATTTTCCATGCTGCAACTGCTAGGACTACAACTGTCGGCAAAATATAAAAAGTAGATCTAGGTATTTTTGGAGCTCCGATGATTCTTAAAATGTAGATCTGGGCTCTATGATGGATACCCAAGATAACCCATAAAGGATTTTCTATATCTATCAATCTAAGAAAATAACCCTCTTAGGGATTGCACAGACACTGCTGGATATGCAGATCTGAAGCATAATCTGATGAGAGATGGCTGCAATATGATGTACAATCAGATCTATGCTTAAATGGCTAGTCCCTTCACTAGATTCCTGGGCTAAAATATCAAGATCTATCTACTCTTTCCTCCTCCACTGAATGTGGCTGCTGATTACTCATCAAATTTAGAAAAATGCACTGTTAAGGAGAGAGAGTCTCAAGACTGCTTCTATATGATGCAAATAAGCTCAATTATGATGGGAACAATTAATACAAGGTGAGGAGATGGTCCCTCACAGGATTTCTAGCTTAAATACTAGAAACTTCCTTCCTCCAATAGATCTATAGGACCAGACTGCACAATCCTTGAGGGGACTACTGCTGCATGGAGGTAAAATACAATGGCCTGAATTCCAGATATAGATCTATTGCTCCTGGAAGGATGAACATGAAGAAAAAGGTGAAAGGATGAATCTTCCACCGATTTTCTAGTTGAAATGTTAGAAACAACCACCACCTCTGAAACCCTTGAATAGGAATTGGGTTATTCCTGCATCTGGAAGCACATATGAGTGTGGATGAAGATGGCACCAATGCCTTATGATGAATGGAGCTCAATAGAAACCTTCCTAGAGTAGGCACTCAAAGTCCCCCATGGGTAAGGGTGGGATTCCGACTTGGGAACACCTTTTGCTAAACAACTCTGCAGACTTAGCTAAACAACATAAGCGTGCATAGAAATGTCAAATGACAAATCAAGATCTAGATAGATTAGAAATAATAATCTAAAGCCCACCTTATATTGTGCCTTCATATTCATTATATATATTATGAGCCTTCCATAGCCCTGGCCCACCTCCTAACTTCGTTGCCTATGTGGCCACTAGCCTCCATGAAGACTGCATTGTCTCTCCATGATCTCCATCATGTCTGTATTTAATTCCCACTCTATCCATCATGTGTGCATTAGATGCACCACTTCCTCCACTATCTCATCATAAGTGCTTTATGATCTTACTTTGAATGTACTATGATCTCAGTTGACCTCCTCCAAGATCCTCATGATTTTACATTAAATATCCATGATCTCCACTCTTCCTTCAATTAAGAAGTTTCTCCACTACTCCATAATGTATATCTAGATATGAAATATATACATACACACATCAAAAGTGGATTTTATTCATCTATGGGGTTTGTGGGTCCCTCCACCCTCTTATTTACTTAATTAATTATGAAAATTAAGAACTATAATATTCCAATTATCTTGTGGAAAATTGGGAATATTACATATAAAGATGAAGCCTCGACCCAAAATGCTTTGGAGTTGAAGGGGTTGTCTCTTCCTGGAGTTATTCCTCTATTGAAATCAAACCAGGTGGAAGTACTTCACCGTCAGGCCCGAGATAAATTTCAGGCGATAAAATCTGTGGTAAAGAGGAAGACTCAATATTTACGGATGACTGAGGATGAGCTGGTTGATCGCCTTCCGGCATGAGAACAAATTCTTGTTGTTCAAATTTGGGATCAAGATGTTCTGGTAAAAGAATGATAGGATTAGGATCAACTTTTGGTTGAACGACTTCGGGTTCTAGATTTACCATTTCACTAGATTGAATTTCAGTCTCCTCAGGTAACTGTGAGGGTTTTGTCTCGACAATAGAAGATAAACCGAGATTGGTAGAAACGATTCAAGACTTGGTACTCAAAGGATCCGATGACTCTGGTAAATTATATGAATATGTAGCACCAAAGGATCCAGAGGTACCAGACTTGGTAGGACAAGCTCAGTTTCACCTACTAGGTGTAGATTTGGGTGGTAAAGGTGGTTTATTCGTTGTCCTACGTGAACTAAGGGGAAATGGTTGATCTTCTTCCACGATTGTTGATTGATTTTAATAAAAAAGAAAAAAAAAAAATAGGGTAATGCTAGGCAAAAGGATTACCAAGTAACTGTGAACTGCAATATACCACGCCACTGAACCAAGGACTTATGTACATGCAGGAAATCTCCCCGAATGTTGTGTTCGGTGTATCACAGTATACACGGCGGCCGACTCAGTTTCTTATGGATGGTAAACAACCTAATGTTGTCCTCCCAAATATACTCAATGGTACATGGAGGCACAATCCATATTAGTGTTGTCTAATGAGAAACCGCATAGTGAGAGAATCCCCTTATACTCTTCTTACTAGAACACCGCCCGATATACTCAAGGTACGTGGATGATCTATGATATAATTACATACGTGGAATGATGTGTCACACTCAGAATTTATCGCAGACAATTAACAACCGCTGATATGTTTTACAACGGTGGAAGACGTCTCTAGTCTAGACCTCTAAATGTTATCGTTAAGTGACAATGCTCCCTTAGGTTAATTGAGATAAATTTTAAGTTGATCTTGCGTATAAGTTTGTCTTTCAGGTTCATCACGTGATGTATTTGAAATTCCTAGAATGAAGAAAAATGAGAAGCATTCATTTCGATTCAATTTCGACAATGAAAATCTTAGCTACAAGGGATAGAGAAATCAGATTATAAGCTATCATCAATGATCACATCTAAATGAAAATTCCCTAAGTATTCCTATGAAGCACTCAAAAACCCTATATTCAAATGCATGTTTTTCTTTTAGATTTATTTTAAGTGTAGATGAATGAAAAATAAACTAAAATGCATAAACAATCAATCAATTCTTTCTAGAGAAACGAAGACTTGAACGACAATTCATTTTTTGAAAATAAAGAATTGATCAAATGTAAAATTTAAACTTTGGAGCTATTCTACAATGATAAAGAAAACAAAAAGAAACATTGAACAAACAAACATCCAAAGTGAGGCAAGATAGTAGAATCAATCTGGACTCTAGAGGAAATTAAACACTTGAAAAATCAGAAAACAAGATACTGAAATGAATGGCAAAAGAAAAAAATATGATGATTTTTGGTTTGTCACAAGAGAAATACGCCCCTGAGTGGGAGATAGTGCATTGCAGAGCACTGTCTCTAAGACAACAGTGCTATGCAAAGCACCATGTCAAGACCAACAATGCATTGGTGCGAGAAGAAACTCAAAAATAGGCAATCAAACACACTTCTTTTACCAGATTATATTCAAATGACTGAAATAAAGCAAGTAAAGTCTACTAGAGGCTGATAAACAAGGATAAAACCACCAGGGATGATTAGTCGTTCCCCAGTATGGTTGCCAATTTGTTTTACGGAAATCAAACCTACAGATAGATATGTTTCCCTAAGTGTGGTGGCCGCACTTAGAACAACAGATGAAAGACACTTGACCTTTTCCTTAAGTTAAATAAATGAGAGAAGAACACCTACTTGTGATGTTTTGCTATTCCTCGTCTCCCTTTTTTCACTTCCATCGCTCTCAATCAAATTGAACTCGCTTGATTGGTACCTGCAATGGCTAACAAAAGACATAAAATGACATAAAGGCATATGATCTATTCATCTTAATGAAACTGGATCGATTAGATTTGAGAATACATGTATTAGATCATGAACACATGTATTAGGAAAGGAAAATTTTTCTTTATTATGAAGTAGAAAGAGAAGTTACAACTAGTTGGATCGATTCGATGTCAATTCGCTCCATCTTCAGTCCTATCCTCATCACATCAGCAACATCACTTCAACAACATAACATTACATGCAAACAATACCTCCAAGAGATATGATCTCACCAACATAACTCTACTAATTCAAATTCTTGCTCCCTTGTGCACTATGATCAATGCTCAATTTATAGGAAATGAAGTTGGTTTAGCATTAATTGACCATTGAATGGATTTTCCAAAAATGGATGAAGAGGTTTCCTTGTTCAATGGAAAAGGAGGTGTTATCACACATAAATTTTTAAATTTTGATTGATAGGGTCATTCACATAGGTTTCATCTTGTATAAATAGGATGGTTCATGAAATTGATGAAAAAATCCATGGAATAAACCTTTATCCTAAGTCAAAAATTCCATTAGTCATGTCATGTCACTCATATCCACCAAATTCCACTTTAGGTTCACATGCATGGTTTCAATTCAAACTAATGCCGCTTGTCTATTTTTTCACGGTTTTGTAGCGAATATAACTGTAGAATGGCAGATTTTGATACAAAATCAACTGACAATTCTGTGATGCAGGAGCATCAAAGCTAAATTTTCATTATTCAATTATGTAATTAAGGGGGTGATGATTTTTAATTATTTTATTAATTAATTTTCTCATTTTTAATAAATTTGGAGAGAAAATATAAATTTGAGGATTATTGTAAATATTCCTTAAATAATTAAGGATATGAGTGGGTTTGAATTAGGTAGATAATCTAGGGATTAGGAATTCCATAAATGGGATTTAATTTATTCCAAAAAAAGATAAATCTAATTTAGATTTAAGTTGAGATTTGTGTGGAGGAAATTATGGAATGGAATAAATTATATTTATGTATAAATATGTAGCTTGTGAGGCTGAGAGAGGAAAAGAGAGAAAGAGAAATGGTTTGAAGGGCCGAGAGCCAAGAGGTCGCCCATTCTAATATTTGGCCAAAGAGTTTTTTTTTTTTTATGTTTTTATATCAATATTTTATTTGTATGGCTCTCTTTCCTTCATATGTATTTTTGAGCTGAACATATTTGTGGTTTTAATGAAGAATTTTAATTTAAAAGGAAGCACATGAGTTTGTACATGCTGGGATCTAATTTAACCCAGTATCCTGGCATCATTTGGTATCAAAGCTTTGTGTATAATTTTTCTTCTACCTAGATTGTCATGAAGGAGCTACCTATTGAAAGCTGTCTTCATATGAAATTGTGATAGACTTGTCATTGATGTTACGAAATGGTTCTTGAGAATGCTTCATGTTGAAATTGTGTTTGAGTGTTGATCCCGATCTGCATGGCACACTGCATGGAAGATATCGCTAGTGGAGGTTGTGTGTGGACATTGAAATGAAGAGAAATTTGTGAGAGTTGTAAAAGACGTGATCGTGTGATATCTACAAACCAAAAATGTTTGTGATCTGTTAGTAAGAACATAAAAGATTGAAGATGGTTCAGAAGACAGTAGATGTGTAGCATAAGAATGTTTTTCCGCAAACCTTGAAGCCATGAAGGTGACCCATAATTGAAATCCAAGCTACTCTGCTCAACGTCTTTGATATCATCTCTTCCTCACTTGAATTTAATCATTCCGAGTTGTTCAAGGAAAAGGAAGTGAAGCAAGAGTCCATATTCATGATCTCCATTGAACATAGTGTCGAAGCTGAAGGAATTCAACATAAGATGCAAGGATCGATGCCAAAAGCCACATGGATGCTATTGGAAGATCCAGGATTTGGAGCAAAAATCAAAAGTCTGCGATAAGTGTGAAGCTGCACCACTGGTGAGGTTCTTAACACACTTGGCAGAGGAAGTATCACATGCGACAACATATGATTAAGAGCTCGAGCGAGTGTAATGTTTGGTAGGCAGCACGTTAATACTAGTGGGAGCTGCGGTACGAGAAATTCACGCCTCCAAGAGAAAGCCTCATGACATGAGACTGTGCATAGTAGACTATGCCACGGGTTGAATGTTACGTCTTGACCATCGCTACTTGGAAGGCCGATAGTAAATGCTGTGAACAGGCTTGACAATTTCTGTGTCTAGTTTGTTTGAGATGAGCATTGGCTCCATACTGAGTTGAATGTTTTTTTTTTATGGATCCCAAATGCAGTTTTTAATCATGTTATTATTATATACAATAACAATGGTCCTTTGAGGACTCATCGATTATTGTAATAACTGGAGTTTGCATAAAGCTGCAATATTTCATTATTATAGGTATAAATAGAGAAGTATTTTGGATTGCATACAAAGTACTGAAGAATGGATCAATTCCATAATTTTGAAGAGTAAACCTGGGCCTTAATAGAATTGAACATTTTGTAAATAAATTTTAAAGTGGAATTTGTCATCTTGTATCATTTGTGGTATCAGAGGAAAACACAATGGATTAATGGAAATAGATTATGCTGCCCTGAACGAGAAGGTGAATGCTAGAAATGGAGATGACGTGAAGTGGTGAACGAATGATACAAGTGTAAAGGTGAATAAGAAGAACCGTAAGTTAACCGGTCCAAAGAGTTGGAACCAGGAATAGCTAAGAAGTGGAATTGAGAGGACGGTTTTGAAAACCAATAAGCGTTTTTACACAACTTTGAAGAGGTAAGTTGGGACAACATGGACCGGATTAATGTTGATTGGCATTCGTAAACAACAAAGAGGATTGGTGAGCATGTATGAGCAATGAATCAAAGTGAGTTGGTATTAAGTGTGGGGCGGTATATAAATTCATTGACATGTTTGTTAACCAAAGAAAATGGATGGTCTCAAATTTTCCAACAACACTAGATCGTGGAGTATGAGAGTCTAAGACAAAGGTTTTAATATACAAAGCACGAAGGAAGCTTGAAGGTAAGATAACAAAAGTTAGTGTGTCTTATTAATGATTTCTATTATATAAAATATATAATAGAAATAAAATAAAATGTTGGACCCCTGTACCTTAATGGGGCGGCAACGCCGCTCGTAATTAAATGCTGCCTGGGGGGTCCAGGGGGGGGGCGGCTGTGACTTTATGGAGCCCCCCCTGGCAGGGGGTTTCGAGGGCAGCGCCCCTGAAGCTAAGAACATATCTAAAATTGCCTTGTAAAAGTATAGTAATTTCTAGTCAATCTGGCCCATTCATTAGGCGGATGATCTGACGGTAGAAGTTATGTTTAGTTTAGGGTTTTTTTCCCTAGAAGGCAACCCCTTTCTTTTATGAGGGTATTGTATTGTGTGTGTATTCTCAGAGTGAGAAACATATAGGGAGACTGTGAGAGATAAAAGAGGATATTACAACGGATCTGCTGTAGGTTATGTCTCTTCATTTTTGTTGGATAATAGAAAGGAAGGACTGGCTGTTCGGGGTGGACGTAGCCCAAACTAGGTGAAACACTTATATCTGTGTCTCTCTGGTTTTATGTGTTTTGTATGCTTGTGTTTTCCACATATTTTATATGTTGCATTGCTCTGTAATATTTAATTTTCTAACAACTAGTATCAGAGCCGAAGGTCTATTTGGCTGATAAACTCGCAGGAAAGAAGGGTTCCTGGTTCAAGTGGGAGCAATGGCGGAAGATGGTAAGTTTAGGTTCGAGAAATTTAACGGCCAAAACTTCCCGCTGTGGAAGATGCAAATGGAAGATTATCTGTATCAGAAATATCTGTACCTACCATTGAGCAGAAAAACAAAGAAGCCGACGACTATGACAGATGCAGAATGAGATATTCTTGATAGAAAGGTGCTTGGAATAGTATGGTTGTGCCTTGCGGCATCAGTAGCCTTCAATATTTTGAAGGAAACAACAACAGAGGGTTTGATTAAGGCGTTGTCAAAACTATATGAAAAACTCTCAGCCTCAAACAAGGTATTTCTTATGAAACATTTATTTAATATGAAGATGTCGGAAGGTGGATCTATTGCAGACCATTTAAATGATTTTAATACAGTTACCAGTCAGTTAAGTTCTGTAGGGGTAAAATTCGATGATGAATTTAGGGCTCTTTTATTTCTGTGCTCATTGCCAGAAAGATGGAATAGTTTAGTTATGGCCATTAGTAACTCTGTCTCTGGATTTAGTACTTTAAAGTTTGATGATGTTGTTGGTGCTCTCCTTAGCGAGGAAATGCGATGGAAAAGCTCCGGTGAGATATCGGGTAATGCTTTGAGTGCAAAGTCTAGGGGAAGAAGAATGGAAAGAGGAAAGAGCTCGGGATATCACAATAAATCAAGGAAAGGAAGATCCAATTCCAGATCGGGGATAGTGTGCTGGAAATGAGGAAAGAAAGGACACCTAAAGAAAGACTGTAGATCTCGGAAGGGAAAAGAAGGAGATGCACAACAAGAAATAATCATGAAGCAAATGTGACAGGTGATGTGTTACAAGATGCTTTGATTCTTTCTTTCGAAAATGTTACTGATTCTTGGGTTGTAGATTCAGGGGCCTCATTCCATGCCACACCTGATACGAAATATTTTCATGACTATGTTCAAGGAGATTTTGGACAAGTCCGTTTGGGTGATGATAAACCCTGTGAAATTGTTGGAATGGGTAAAGTTCTTGTAAAACAACAGAATGGAAACCAATGGCTACTAAAGGAGGTAAGGCATGTTCCAGATCTGAAGAAAAATCTGATTTCAATAGGGCAGTTAGGCAGTGAAGGTTGTGTGACAACTTTCACAGATAAAACTTGGAAGGTCACCAAAGGAGTGCTGGTAATAGCAAAAGGTGAAAAGGTTGGTACATTGTATTTATGCAATGGTATTTCTAACTCTGTTAATGCTTTAACTTCCAAAGGAGAAGATGCAACATTATGGCATCATAGGCTCGGACACATGAGTGAGAAGGGAATGAAGATTCTTCACTCAAGAAATTTGTTGCCAGGTTTGAAGAATGTTGATTTGGATTTCTGTGAGAATTGCATTTATGGAAAACAAAATAGAGTCAGATTTCTCAGAGTTGGGAAAGAAAAGAAGAGCGAAAAATTGGAGCTTGTGCATACAGATGTATGGGGACCTGCTCAGGTATCATCTCTCGGTGGCTCTCGTTATTATGTTACTTTTATTGATGATGCAACTAGAAAACATGGATTTATTGTATTCAGAATAAATCTGATGTATTTGATACTTTCAAGAAATGGAAAGCTTTGGTTGAGATTGAGACAGGAAAGAAGTTGAAGTGTCTCATATCAGACAATGGAGGTGAATATTGCAGAAAAGAGTTTGATAGGTACTGTTCAGAGCATGGAATTCATAGAGAGAAGACAGTTCCAAGAACACCACAAGAAAATGGTGTGTCAGAAAGGATGAACAGAACAATCATGGAGCGTGCAAGGTGCATGAGATTGCATGCAGGATTGTCTTTACAATTTTGGGTAGATGCTGTAGATACTGTTGTTTATCTAATAAACAGAGGGCCTTCAAGTTCCTTGGATGGTGGTATTCCAGAGGAAGCATGGACAGGTAAAAAGGTAAACTACTCTTTTTAAAGCCTTTTGGTTGTGAGGCCTTTGTCCATATTAATAAAGAAAATAGAACAAAGCTTGAGGCAAAATCAAAGAAATGTAACTTTATTGGATATGGTGCTAATGATTTTGGTTATCGCTTATATGATTATGAAAATCACAAAATCATTAGGAGCAGAGACGTAATATTCAATGAAAAGGTCTTGCATAAGAATCAGCTGCAGGAAAAGAAACAGGAAAAAGAAAGCAAGGAATACACGGTTCTTGATGAGATATATGAAAAAGTAAAGGTGCCTGAAAATAATAATAATCAACAACCACAACAGCAACAACCACCACAATAGCAACAAGCACCTCAAACACATGAAAGTGGTGTTAGAAGATCTACCAGGATAAGTAGACCCCCTGAATGATACTCTCCTTCATTATATTATTTATTGTTGATTGATTATGGTGAACCTGAATGTTATGAAGAAGCAATGCAGGTTGAAAGCAGGAAGAAGTGGGAGCTAGCCATGGAAGAAGAGATGGACTCCTTAATGCATAACTAGACTTGGGACTTAGTCAGGTTGCCTGCAGGTAAAACTGCATTGCAGAATAAATGGGTTTACAGGCTGAAGGAAGAAGATGGAGGAAAAAAGAGGCACAAAGCTAGACTTGTGGTGAAGGGGTTTGCACAGAAGAAAGGTATTGATTTTGATGAAATATTTTCTCCTGTTGTTAAAATGACTTCAATCAGAACTATTTTAAGTCTTGTAGCAGCGGAAGATTTACATCTTGAACAATTAGATGTAAAGACAACATTTCTCCATGGAGATTTGGAGGAAGAGATCTATATGGAGCAACCAGAAGGATATGAGGTCAAAGGGAAAGAAAAATTAGTGTGCAGGCTAAAGAAAAGCTTGTATGGCTTAAAACAGGCTCCAAGGCAGTGGTATCTAAAATTTGACAAGTTTATGTCTGAACAAGGTTATACTAGATGTCACTCTGATCATTGTGTTTATCTGAAAAGCCAAAATGATAGCAGCTATATTATATTGTTATTGTATGTAGATGACATGCTTGTTGCAGGGCCTAACATATAGGAAATAAATGTGCTCAAAATAAAATTGGCAAATTCATTTGCAGTGAAGGATTTGGGAGCTGAAAAACGAATCCTTGGTATGAGAATAACTAGAGACAGGGAAAATCACAAATTAACACTATCTCAGAATTAGTACATACAAAAGGTGTTGAAAAGATTTAATATGTAGAATGCAAAACCAATTAGTACACCTTTTGTTGGCCATTTCAAACTTATTAAGGAGATGTGCCCCAAGACCCAAGAAGAAATGAATTATATGTCTAAAGTTCCATATGCATTAGAAGTTGGAAGCTTAATGTATGCAATGGTCTGCACAAGGCCTAACATTTCACATGCAGTGGGAGTTGTAAGCAGGTACATGAACAATCCAGGAAAAGAACATTGGATGGCAGTGAAATGGATTCTCAGATATTTGAGAGGTACCAAAAATCAAGCATTATGCTTTGGTGGTTCAAACATTTCTCTACAGGGATATGTTGATGCAGATATGGCAAGTGACAGAGATAACAAGAGAAGCACTACAATATATGTATTTACTGTAGGTGGAACAACTGTCAGTTGGGTTTCAAAAATCCAAAGTGTTGTTGCACTTTAAACAACAGAAGCAGAGTATGTTGTTGCTACAGAGGCTAGTAAAGAAATGATTTGGTTACAAAGGTTTATGGATGAATTGGGTAAGAAGCATGATATGGGCATGCTATACAGTGATAGCCAAAGTGCCATTAATCTTGCAAAGAACTCAACATTTCATTCCAGGACTAAACACATACAGCTCAAGTACCATTTCATACGGTCAATATTGGAAGATGGACAGTTGAAGCTGGAAAAGATACACACTAGCCAAAATCCTACAGATATGCTAACAAAAGTTGTAACCAAGGAGAAACTGAGATTCTTCTCAGTTTCAATTGGTCTTCAAGGATGAAAATGAAGATGAGAAACAACCAGGTCCAAAGAGGATTTATTGTCCAGCAAATGAAGTAGCGGTGTAGTTGCTACTATCAGTCTCCAAGTGGGAGATTGTTGGGTGTGGAGCTTGATTATCTTGTTTATTTTTTATCACAGTGTTGGACCCTTGTACCTTAATGGGGCGGAAACGCTGCCCGTAATTAAACGCTGCCTGGGGGGTCCAGGGGGGGGGGGCGGCTATGACTTTATGGAGCCCCCCCCTAGCAGGGGGTTTCAGGGGCAATGCCCCCGAAGCTAAGAAAAGATGTAAAATTGCCTTGTAAAAGTATAGTAATTTCTAGTCAATCTGGGCCACTCATTAGGCGGATGATCTGACGGTAGAAGTTATGTTTAGTTTAGGGTTTTTTGCCCTAGAAGGCAACCCATCGCTTTTATGAGGGTATTGTATTGTGTGTGTATTCTCAGAGCGAGAAACAGATAGGGATACTGTGAAAGAGAATAGAGGATATTACAGCGGATCTGTTGTAGGTTGTCTCTTCATTTTTGTTGGATAATAGAAAGGAAGGACTGGCTGTTCGGGGTGGACGTAGCCCAAACTGGGTGAACCACGTATATCTGTGTCTCTTTGGTTTTATGTGTTTTTTGTGCTTGTGTTTTACGCATATTTTATATGTTTCATTTCTCTATAATATTTAATTTTCTAAAATAAAATGGATAAAAGAATAAGTGTATAGAGATTATGGTTGGGGTTATAAACATAGGGCTAAAAAAAAAACTAAAAAGCTTCCACATTTGAGGTTTCCTCCATTTGGGATTTTTACAAAATGCATTTTATTTGGTTGTGGCAGTGTGTGGTTGGATCATTTTGTTAGGTACAGAGAAATATGCATTTTTATGTGAGAGGATTTATTATGCTTAATGTGGATTCTTCGCAGTTTTGTAAGTCATTTTGGACCAAATCTTGTAGTCGTAATGGGAAAATTATTTTGATTGTTTTTTAAGATTATAAAAACAATTTCTTGATGTTGAAGAATCTTTTTTTTACCATCATGTAGCGGCATCTAAGAGGTGTTATTCAGAATGAAGGTGATGTACGAGTTGTACATTATTCATCGAAGAAGTTAAAAACATGTTCTCTGTACATAGGTGAAGAGATGTGAATTGATGTTGTATGGTGCATAAAAGTGCAGGGAAATTTTTGCATTAAGATGATGAGCTTATGGGCATGTGAGTATTTACAGTGACAAAGACGACACAAAAGAGTGGAAACCAGAGAATTGAGATTGCAGAGAGAAAGGTTTATTAATAACCTTAACAGGAGCATGATATATGATAATTCAGGAAGGTATTTTTGAACATTGAACATTGAATGGTTTATTTATTTTCACCTTAAAATAAATCTTGAAAAACTTGAATTGCATTTCAACTAATGACTTCAGTATCATGTGAAATGATAAGGGCAAACTGATGATTTGTCATAAGAATGAAGGATGAAAGAGAGTGAATATTTTACATCCTAAAGATGTATTAGGGGTGTATGTTTGTTAGAGGATTTTATAACTTGAATTAAGTCAAAATATCCACTATCATTATTATTGGGGCAAAGCTTGAAGTCCAAAAAGATGTTAGATTCAAATGAAAGTTTGGATAGTTTGAGTTAAGATTGAGTATTTTTCATCCAAGATGAAGAATCAGTGTAAGTCTGAAATCAAAGAGTCGTAAGCTAATTAAAAATTCTGAATGTAATGGGGTGCATGATCGGCAGAGCCCGACACGCAAAGAATTGTTCATTGTAACACATGAGTTACTAAAGTGTTGTTTGTAGCAAAGTGAAGCAAGAGGGTTTCCAGAGTTTGGTTCCAAGATAGAGAACCAAGAGAAGAGAAGTGCAAGAGGAAAACTAGAATTTTTTATGAATGGAAAGTGTGAAGGATTGGTGAAACGAGGATTGAATGAAATCCACACGTGAACAGATGAAGTTCACCAAGGAGGGGAAGATGATTGTTGATAGTCATTTCCGAAGATCTGATGAAGACCACAATAGAGGGAAGAAGAAGGAAAATGCCAAGGTAAGTGGCATATGTGAGAAGTTGACATATGAAGATTATGAGTAGGAGAAGTCTGAGATAACATTTCACCTTGAATTTTTAATGAAATTTTTGCAGAGAAATGTGAAAGACCACACACATGGTTTGACCATGAGAAAGAAGGTAAAATGGCATAGATTACATGCAAAGAGGGAAAATCAGGTAAACATACAGTTGACAGAAGAGCTGAGGAAGCTCGAGAAGATGTTGAGTTGTGAAGAACTAAGAGAGGCTAAGTTGAAAATGGATGTTTCCATTTATGGCCAAGAACAGGGTGAAATTTTGGGTGAAGAGATCAATGAGGAAGATCTCATGAACTATTGGGATAGTTTAACAGAATATGAAGATGTGTTGACGAGAGTAGTAGATGAGGCTATGAAGGCTTGCATTTTTAAATCTCACAGTTTATGTATGTTTGCAGGATGTGCGAAAGATGGTGAATAGTCTGGTGAAACTGTCACAGAGAAGAATGAAACTCTTGAGGTGAAGTGTGATGGAGAATGTCTTTCAAAGGAGGAAGGTACTAATTTGTTGCAGCAGGAAGAAATCATAAATGAATTCTTATTTGGGGTAAGACAACTTGATTGAAGCAATTATGAAAGCGAGAAGAAAAATGAAATGGAGTGTAAAAACTATGGTAAACTTGATAAGTATATATTATTATTGATAAAAGATGAGATGATTACAATGGGGAATCACCAAGGCTTTAAATACAACCTTACGGTGTCCCTTGGTGAAGAGGCATGATGATTGATCATGCCCTTTCATAATAAACCTA
Organism: Pinus albicaulis; assembly: GCA_034641835.2. Lineage (NCBI taxonomy): Eukaryota > Viridiplantae > Streptophyta > Pinopsida > Pinales > Pinaceae > Pinus > Pinus albicaulis. The sequence continues at coordinate 904,091,663 of CM076584.1, read as the reverse complement.
AGATAACTATATTTAACTAATAATTAATAAATTATACATAAATTATACATAACATTGCCCCTCTCTTAAATATGCTTTGTCCTCAAAGCATCGTGTAACAGTGTTGCTAATTAAGCTTGCTTGATTCCCAAGAGGCTTCTTCTATGAGAAAATCCTTCCATTTGATTAAATATTCCGTAATAACACGAGAGCGTAGCTTCTTTTCTAGGGTAGATAGGATACTTTCGGGCTCCAAAATGAGCCTTCCTTCATCATCCAAAATTGGGAGTGTTGTTTGGGTTGACTGATGGTCACCTAGTGCTTTTTTTAAGCATGACACATGGAAGACATTGTGAACACGACTTGTATCGGGAAGGCTCAACCCATAAGCGACTTGACTAATCTTTTTAATAATTTGATATGGACCATAGAACTTCGGAGCTAATTTATGTTTCCCTTTTTGTTTCAAGGTGCTTGTACAGTTGGAGCTTGACAAACACCCAGTTTCCAACTGCAAATGATCTCTCAGTTCGATTACGGTCAGCGTGTTGCTTCATACGATTCTATGCAATATTCAGATTTTCTTTTAGAACTTGGACGACCTTTTGGTGTTCTTCTAGCTGGTTTTTAACTGCTAGCAAATTTGATTGGACTGAAGCAAAATCTTTCCATTTCGAGGGCTCGTATTCATATAGAGCCTGGAATGGAGTCATTTTTGTCGATGTATGGTAAGTAGAATTATACCACCATTCGGCAAGATGCAACCATTGAACCCACTTATTTTGTTTCTCCGTAGCATAACACCGTAGGTAAGCTTCCAAACATTTATTGACAACCTCTGTTTGCCCATCTGTTTGAGGGTGATAAGCTGAGCTCATGTTGAGGTAGGTTCCAACAAGGTTAAACAATTCCTTCCAAAAGTTTCCTTTAAATTTGGCATCCCTGTCATTGACAATGACTTTCGGAAAGCCGTGTAGTTTATAAATATGTTTGCAGAATATCTCCGCAATTTGCTTTGCAGAGTCTGTTTTTTTAATAGCGATAAAGTGAGCATATTTAGTGAGTCTATCTACTACGACGAAGATCTTATCCTTTCCATCCGATACAGGTAATCCTTCAATAAAATCCATCGATATTTCTTCCCATTTCTGAGTCGGAATATTTAAGGGATGAAGTAACCCAGGTGTCATAGTGTTTTCATTTTTATTTCTTTGACACTTGTCACATTCTGCAACATATTTTTGAATATCGTGACTCATACCCTTCCAGAAAAATGACTGACGTGCATTGTAGTAGGTTTTGAAATATCCTACATGCCCAGATGACATGGAATCATGTGATTCCTTGAGTATTTTTGATATAAACTTGGATTTGGAGTTTAGATAAATTCTCCCTTTGTACCATAAGATATCGTTCTTCCATTCAAATTTTGAATTCCCTGGGAGATTAGTGATTATAGCCAACATTTCCGGATCTTTGGCGTATTCACTTCTAATCTCATTAAGCCATTCAGGCACAACAATCGAAACTGCAAGTAATGCTGTTTTCTCATCTTTTCTAGACAGGGCATCCGCTACTACATTGTCTTTTCCTTTCTTGTGTAATATCTCCATGTCAAAAGCGGCAATCTTCTCGATCCATTTTTGTTGTTCTTCAGAGAGTGTTTTTTGCTGAAGGAGATACTGAAGACTGTTATGATCTGTTCGGATGGAAAATTTACTCCCTAACAGATATTGTCTCCATTTGGCCAATGCATGCATAATTGCGAGCATTTCCTTGTTGTATGTGGACTTGAGATGCTCTCGTTTATTTAGCTTTCTGCTTTCAAAAGCAATAGGGTGCCCTTCTTTCATTAACACTGCACCAATACCGAATCCAGAGGCATCACATTCGATGATAAATGGTTGAGAAAAGTTGGGAGTTGCCAATACTGGTGCATTAGCCATTACTTCCTTCAAGTCTTCAAAACACTTCCTTGCTTCCTCATTCCATTGAAACAAATTTTTCTTTAAAAGATTTGTAAGAGGTGCAGTTCTATGCATATAGTCTTTAATAAATCTTCGATAATATCTCGTTAATCCTAAAAATCCTCTGAGCTTGGATATATTCACTGGTTTATTCCATTCCCTTATAGCCTTAATTTTAGAAGGATCCACTTTTACCCCTTCATGGGATATTATGTGTCCCAGATATTCGACTTCTTCTTTTCCAAAGGTGCATTTGGACTTATTAGCATAAAATTGATGATTTTCTAATAGTGTGAGAACTTTATCCAAGTTTTGCAAGTGCTCTTTTCACGCTTTGCTATAAATCAAAATATCATCAAAAAATAATAGTACAAATTTCCTAAGGTATGGTCGAAATAAAGTTGATTGGAATGTAGCTGGTGCATTTGTCAACCCAAAGGGCATTACTTTAAACTCATAATGACCTTCATGTGTTTGAAATTCAGTTTTTGGTATATCTTCCAATCTAATTATGATCTGATAATAACCTGACCTTAAATCTAATTTAGAGAAGTATTTTGCGCCATGTAGCTCATCTAGCATTTCATCGATAAAGGGAATTGGAAACTTATTTTTATTTGTTATTTTATTTAATCCTCTGTAGTCAATGCATAGCCGGAATGATCCATCTTTTTTTTCTTACCAATATAACTGGGGCGGCATACAGACTCTTGCTTTTTGAGATGACCCCACATTTTAAAAGGTCTTGGATTATCTCCTCATTTTCAGTTTTATGGTGATGCGGGTAGCGATAAGGCTTGATGTTAACAGGCTCTGATCTTGCCTTGACTTCTATTGTATGTTTGATTTCCCTATTAGGAGGCATTTTCATTGGTAGGTCTTGGAATACTTTTTCGTGTTTCTGAACTAGTGCTTGTACCTTCGGTGATTCTTTGTGGTTCCTTTTTGTAGATAACATTTCTAACTGATTACATTGTACTATATAGGCTGGCGCTCCTTTTCTGATCATCTTCATCATCTGGGATGACGATACAATTTGATTTTCTGGGGCTTGGAATCCATATAATTTGTGCTTCTGCCCTTCCCACTTAAAGCTTATAAATTGCTTCTGATGGTTGGTAGAATAAGTACCTAAGGTTTGTATCCATTGAATTCCTAAGACCACATCTACTCCTCCTAGTGGTACGACATAGAATGGAGATTTAAACTAAAGTCTTTAATCTGTAATTTGACTTTATGGCATTTCCCTACTTGCCCAATCTTCTTACCATCGACCACCATTACCTTCATATTAGGCATGGGAAAAGTAAAGAGGTTGAGTCTTTTGGCCATGGTTGAATCTAGAAAATTGTGCGTTCTGCCAGTGTCGATGAGAACCTTTACATTGTTTTTCTTAATATGTCCTCTTAATTTTAGTGTCTGAGGTTGTGATATACCTATCATGGCTGATAATGACACTTCCAGAATGCTTTCATCATCTACTTCTGGAGAGAACTCTAGGGTGTCTTCTATTCCTTCTACATTTGAATCATCATTGTTAGAGTCATTAGTTGCTTCACAATTATACAAATTTTTTTCTTTTCCATTAGCACATCTTTGCTTAGGATCCCACTTTTCGCAACAACGTTTGTTCGCCACAACGTTTACACTTGCCGTCTCTCATCCTTTATATTTCTATGTTAAGTTTGTCTCCTTCACAAAGGCGTGGTGGAACACATTTCATGTTATCTTCTTTTGTAGATTGAGGAAACCTTCTTCTCGAATATACGACACAGAAGAGTGGAAACCATAGAATTGAGATTGGAGAGAGAAAGGTTTATTAATAACCTTAACAGGAGCATGAGGTATGATAATTCAGGAAGGCAATTTTGAACATTGAACATTGAATGGTTTATTTATTTTCACCTTAAGATAAATCTTGAAAAACCCGAATTACATTTCTACTAAAGACTTCAGTATCATGTGAAATGATAAGGGCAAACTGATTATTTTTCATAAGAATGAAGTATGAAAGAGAGTGAAGATTTTACATCCTAAAGATGTATTAGGGGTGTATGTTTCTGGGAGGATTGTATAACTTGAATTAAGTCAAAATATCCACTATCATTATTATTGGGGAAAAACTTGAAGTCAAAAAAGATGTTAGAGTCAAATGAAAGTTTGGATAGTTTCAGTTAAGATTGAGTATTTTTTCATCCAATATGAAGAATCGGTGTAAATCTAAAATCAAAGAGTTGTAAGCTAAGTAAAAATTCTGAATATAATGGGGTGCATGATCGGCAGAGCCCGACACCCAAAGAATTGGTCATTGTAACACATGAGTTACTAAAGTGTTTTTTGCAGCAAAGTGAAGCAAGAGGGTTGCCAGAGATTGGTTCCAAGACAGAGAACCAAGAGAAGCCAAGCGTAGGAGGAAAACTTGCATTTTTTATGAATGGCAAGTGTGAAGGATTGGTGAAAGGAGGATTGAATGAAATTCACATGTGAATATATGAAGCTTAGGAAGGAGGGGGAGATGACTATTGATAGTCATTTCTGAAGATCTGATGAAGACCACAACAGAGGGAAGAAGAAGGAAAATTCCAAGGTAAGTGGCATATGTGAGAAGTTGACAGATGAAGGTTATGAGCAGGATAAGGCTGAGATAACAGTTCACCTTGAATTGATGAGAAATGGTTGGAACATGAGAAAGAAGGTAAAGTGGCAGAGAATACACGGAAAGAAGGAAAAGCAGGTAAACATATAGTTGAAGAAAGAGCTGAGGAAGCTTGAGAAGATGTTGAGTTGTGAAGAACTCCGAGAGGCTAAGTTAAAAATGGATGTTTCCATTTGTTGTCCAGACCAGGGTGAAATTCTGGGTGAAGAGATCAATGAGGAAGATCTCATGAACTATTGGGATAGTTCAGAAGAGTTTGAAGATGTGTTGGTAAGAGAAGAAGTTGAGGCTATGAAGCCCTGCATTTTTAAATCTCACAGTTTATATATGTTTACCAGGGATATGCGAAAGATGGTTTGAAGTGCGGGTAGGGAATTGTCACAGAGATGAAGGAAACTCTTGAGGTGTAGTGTGATGGAGAATGCCTTTCAGAGGAGGAAGGTTCTGGATTTTTGCAGCAGGAAGAAATCATAAATGAATTCTTGTTTGGGAAAAGACAACCAGTTGAAGCTGTTATGAAGCAGAAGAAAAATGGAAATGGAGTGTAAAAACTATGGTAAACTTTATAAGTATATATTATTATTGATAAAAGATGAGATATGATTACAATGGGGAATCACCAAGGCTTTAAATATAGCCTTATGGTGTCCCTTGGCGAAGAGGCATGATCTTTGATCATGCCCTTTCACTTAATAAACCTAAGATAACTATATCTAACTAATAATTAATAAAATATACATAACATTGCCCCTCTCTTAAAGATGCTTTGTCCTCAAAGCATACGTAACAACGGGTGTTGCTGGCGAAACGCTTCAGATTCCCAAAAGGCTTCTTCTACGGGCAAATCCTTCCACTTGATTAAATATTCCGTAATAACACAAGAGCGTAGCTTCTTTTCTCGGGTAGATAGGATACTTTCAGGCTCCAAAATGAGCCTTCCTTCATCATCCAAAATTGGGAGTTTCGTTTGGGATGACTGATGGTCACCCAGTGCTTTTTTTAAGCATAACACATGGAAGACATTATGAACACGACTTGTATCGGGAAGGCTCAACCCATAAGCGACTTGACTGATCTTTTTATAATTTGATATAGACCATAGAACTTCGGAGCTAATTTATGTTTCCCTTTTTGTTTCAGGGACAACTGCTTGTACGGTTGGAGCTTGACAAACACCCAGTCTCCAACTTCAAATGATCTCTCAGTTCGATTACGATCAGCCTGTTGCTTCATACGATTCTGTGCAATATTCAAATTTTCTTTTAGAACTTGGACGACCTTTTGGTGTTCTTCTAGCTGATTTTTAACTGCTGGCAAATTTGATTGGACTGAAGCAAAATCTTTCCATTTCGGGGGCTCGTATCCATATAGAGCCTGGAATGGAGTCATTTTTGTCGATGTATGGTAAGTAGAATTATACCACCATTCGGCGAGATGCAACCATTGAGCCCACTTATTTTGTTTCTCCATAGCATAACACCGTAGGTAAGCTTCCAAACATTTATTGACAACCTATGTTTGCCCATCTGTTTGGGGGTGATAAGCTGAGCTCATGTTGAGGTAGGTTCCGATATGGTTGAACAATTCCTTCCAAAAATTTCCTTTAAATTTGGCATCCCTGTTGCTGACAATGACTTTCGGGAAGCCGTGTAGTTTATAAATATGTTTGCAGGATATCTCCGTAATTTTCTTTGCAGAGTCTGTTTTCTTGATAGCGATAAAGTGAGCATATTTAGTGAATCTATCTACTACGACGAAGATCTTATCCTTCCCATCAGATACAGGTAATCCTTCAATAAAATCCATCGATATTTCTTCCCATTTCTGATTCAGAATATTTAAGGGATGAAGTAACCCAGGTGTCATAATATTTTCACTTTTATTTCTTTGACACTTGTCACATTCTGCTACATATTTTTGAATATCGTGATTCGTACCCTTCCAAAAAAATAACTGACGTGCATTGTAATAGGTTTTAAAATATCCTACATGCCCAGATGACATGGAATCATGTGATTCCTTGAGTATTTTTGATATAAACTTGGATTTGGAGTTTAGATAAATTCTTCCTTTGTACCATAAGATATTGTTCTTCCACTCAAATTTTGAATTTCCTGGGAGATTATTGATTATAGCCAACATTTTCGGATCTTTGGCGTACTCACTTCGAATCTCATTAAGCCATTTAGGAACAACAACCGAAACTGCAAGTAGTGTTGGTTCTTCATCTTTCCTGGACAAGGCATCTGCTACTACATTGTCTTTTCTTTTCTTATGTAATATCTCCATGTCAAAAGCGACAATTTTCTCGATCCATTTTTGTTGTTCTTCAGAGAGTGTTTTTTGTTGAAGGAGATACTGAAGATTGTTATGATCCATTCAGATGGAAAATTTACTCCCTAATAGATATTGTCTCCATTTGGCCAATGCGTGCATAATTGCGAGCATTTCCTTGTTGTATGTGGACTTGAGACGATCTCGTTTATTTAGCTTCCTGCTTTCAAAAGTGATAGGGTGCCCTTCTTGCATTAATACTGCACCAATACCGAATCCAGAGGCATCACATTCGATGATAAATGGTTTAGAAAAATTGGGAGTTGCCAATACTGGTGCATTAGACATTACTTCCTTCAAATCTTCAAAACACTTTCCTGCTTCTTCATTCCATTGAAACGAATTTTTCTTTAAAAGATTTGTAAGAGGTGCAGTTTTGTGTGCATAGTCTTTAATAAATCTTCGATAATATCCCATTAATCCTAAGAATCCTCTTAACTTAGATATATTCATTGGTTTATTCCATTCCCTTATAGCTTTAATTTTAGAAGGATCCACTTTTACCCCTTCATGGGATATTATGTGTCCCATATATTCGACTTCTTCTTTTCCAAAGGTGCATTTGGATTTCTTAGCATAAAATTGATGATTTTCTAATAATGTGAGAACTTTATCCAAGTGTTGCAAGTGCTCTTTCCAAGTTTTACTATAAATCAAAATATCATCAAAAAATACTAGTACAAATTTCCTAAGATATGGACGAAATAATTCATTCATAGTAGCTTGGAACGTAGCTGGTGCATTTGTCAACCCAAAGGGCATTACTTTAAACTTGTAATGACCTTCATGTGTTTGAAATACAGTTTTTGGTATATCTTCCAATCTAATTCTGATTTGGTAATAGCCCGACCTTAAGTCTAACTTATAGAAGTATTTTGCGCCATGTAGCTCATCTAGCATTTCATCGATAAAGGGAATTGGAAACTTATTTTTAATTGTTATCTTATTTAATCCTCTGTAGTCAATGCATAGCCGGAACGATCCATCTTTTTTTCTTACCAATATAACTGGGGCGGCATATGGACTCTTGCTTTTTGAGATGACCCCACATTTTAAAAGGTCTTGGATTATCTTCTCAATTTCAGTTTTATGGTGATGCGGGTAGCGATAAGGCTTGATGTTAACAGGATCTGATCCTGCCTTGACTTCTATTGTATGTTAGATTTCCCTATTAGGAGGCATTTTCATTGGTAGGTCTTGGAATACTTTTTCATGTTTCTGAACTAGTACTTGTACCTCCGGTGATTCTTCGTGGTTCCTTTTTGTAGATAACATTTCTAATTGATGACATTGTACTATATAGGCTGGCGCTCCTTTTCGGATCATCTTCATCATCTGGGATGACGATACGATTTGATTTTATGGGGCTTGGAATCCATATAACTTGTGCTTCTACCCTTCCCAGTGCCATTGAATTCCTAAGACCACATCTACTCACTCCTAGTGGTATGACATAGAATGGAGATTCTAAACTAAAGTCTTTAATCTGTAATTTGACTTTGGCATTTCCCCTACTTGCTCAATCTTCTTACCATTTGCCACATGCCTTCATATTAGGCATGGGAAAGGTAAAATAGGTTGAGTATTTTGGCCATGGTTAAATCTAGGGGAATTGTCTCGTCACCGGTGTCGATGAACATTACATTGTTTTTAGTATGTCCTCTTAATTTTGTCTGAGGTTGTGATATACCTGTCATGGCTGATAATGAAACTTGCGGAATGCTTTAATCATCTACCTTCTAGAGAGAACTCTAGGGTGTCTTCTATTCCTTCTACATCTGAATCATCATTGATAGAATCATTAGTTGCTTCACAATTATACATATTTTTTAATTTTCCATTAGCACATCTGTGCTTAGTGTCCCACTTTTCGCCACAATGTTTGCACTTGCCCTCTCTCATCCTTTGTATTTCTATGTTAGATTTGTCTCCTTCACAAAGGCGTGGTGGAACATATTTCATGTTATCTTCTTTTGTATATTGAGGAAACCTTCGTCTCAAATATACGACACAAAAGAGTGAAACCAGTGAGATTACGGAGAAAGGTTTATTAATAACCTTGCCGGGGAGCATGAGGTATGATAATTCGGGAAGGTATTTTTGAACATTGAAGATTAGATAGTTGTTATTTACTACCTTAAAATAAATCTTGAAAAACTTCGAATTGCTTTTCGACTAAAGACTTCAGTATCATGTGAAATGATAAGGGCAAACTGATGATTTGTCATCAAAATGAAGTATGAAAGAGAGCGAAGATTTTACATCCTAAAGATGTACTAGGGGTGTATGTTTTTTGGAGGATTTTATAACTTGAATTAAGTCAAAAAATCCACTATCATTATATTGGGGCAAAGCTTGAAGTTAAAATAGATGTTAGAGTCAAATGAAAGTTTGGATAGTTTGAGTTAAGATTGAGTATTTTTCATTCAAGATGAAGAATCGGTATAAGTTTGAAATCAAAGAGTTGTAAGATAAGTAAAAAGTCTGAATGTAATGGGGTGCATGATCGGCAGAGCCCGACACCCAAAGAATTGGTCATTGTAACACATGAGTTACTAAAGTGTTGTTTGCAGTAAAGTGAAGCAAGAGAATTTCCAGAGACTGATTCAAAGACAGAGAATTGGAAGTGATCAAGCACCAGAAGAAAGCTTGCATTATTGAATGGCAAGTGGGAAGACATGCTGAAAAGTGGATTAAATGAAATCCACACGTGAACAGATGAATTTCACCAAGGAGGAGAAGATGAATGGTGATATTCATTCCAGAAGATCTGATGAAGACCACAACAGAGGGAAGAAGAAGGAAAATTCCAAGGTAAGTGGCATATGTGAGCAGTTGACAAATGAAGATTATGAGCGGGAGAAGGCTAAGCTAACAGTTCACCTTGAATTTTTAATGAAATTTTTGCAGAGAAATGTGAAATACCAGACACATGGTTGGACCATGAGAAAGAAGGTAAAGTGGCAGAGACTACATGCAAAGAGGGAAAAGCAAGTAAACATATAGTTGACGGAAGAGCTAAGGAAGCTCGAGCAGATGTTGAGTTGTGAAGAACTTAGAGAGGCTAAGTTAAAAATGGATGTTTCCATTTGTAGCCCCGAGCAGTGGTGAAATTACGGGTGAAGAGATCAATGAGGAAGATCTCATGAACTATTAGGATAGTTCGAGGAAGAGTATATGAAGATGTGTTGGCAAGAGAAGCGAGATGAGGCTATGAAGGCTTGCATTTTAAATCTCATAGTTTACATGTGTTTTGCGGGATATGCGAAAGATGGTGGAAAGTCGGTGAAATTGTCACGAGAGATGAAGGAAACTCTTGAGGTGAAGTGTGATGGAGAATGCCTTTGCGGAGGAAGGTGTTGGATTTTGCAGCGGGGAAAGAGAAATCATAAATGAATTCTTGTTTGGGGAAAGACAACCGGTTAAGCATTATAGACGAGAAAAATGGAAATGGAGTGTAAAAACTCTGGTAAACTTGAATAAGTATATATTATTATTATTGATAAAATATTAGATAGATTACAATTAGGAATCACCAAGGCTTTAAATACAACCTTACGATGTCCCTTGGTGAAGAGGCATGATCGTTGATCATGCCCTTTCACTTAATAAACCTAAGACAACTATACTTAAATAATAATTAATAAATTATACATAACATTGCCCCTATCTTAAATATGCTTTGTCCTCAAAGCATACGTAACGACGGGTGATGCTGACAAAATCCTTCAGATTCCAAGAGGCTTCTTCTACGGGAAAATCCTTCCATTTGATTAAATATTTTGTAACAATATGGGAGCGTAGCTTCTTTTCTCGGGTAGATAGGATACTTTTGGGTTCCAAAATGATCCTTCATCATAAAAAATTGGGAGTGTCGTTTGGGATGACTGATGGTCACCCAGTGCTTTTTTTAAACATGACACATGGAAGACATTGTGAAGATGACTTGTATCGGGATGGCTCAACCCATAAGTGACTTGACTGATCTTTTTGATAATTTGATACGAACCATAGAAATTCGGAGCTAATTTATGTTTCCCTTTTTGTTTTAGGGACAACTGCTTGTACAGTTGGAGCTTGAGAAACACCCAGTCTCCAACTTCAAATGATCTCTCAGTTCAATTAAGGTCAGCCTGTTGCTTCATACGATTATGTGCAATATTCAGATTTTCTTTTAGAACTTGGATGACATTTTGGTGTTCTTCTAGCTGGTTTTTAACTGCTGGTAGATTTTACTGGACTGAAGCAAAATCTTTCCACTTCGGGGGCTCGTATCCATATAAAGCTTGGAATGGAGTCATTTTCGTCGATGTATGGTAAGTGGAATTATACCACCATTCAGCGAGATGCAACCATTGAACCCACTTATTTTGTTTTTCCATCGCATAACACCGTAGGTAAGCTTACAAACATCTATTGACAACCTCTGTTTGTCCATCTGTTTGGGGGTGATAAGCTGAGCTCATGTTGAGGTAGATTCCTATATGGTTGCAAAATTCCTTCCAAAAATTTCCTTTAAATTTGGCATCCCTGTCGCTGAAAATGACTTTCGAGAAGCCGTGTAGCTTATAAATATGTTTGCATAATATCTCCGCAATTTGTTTTGCAGAGTCTGTTTTCTTGATAGTTATTAAGTGAGAATATTTAGTGAATCTATCTACTATGACGAAGATCTTATCCTTCCCATCAGATATAGGAAATCCTTCAATAAAATCCATCGATATTTCTTACCATTTCCGATTCAGAATATTTAAGGGATGAAGTAACCCAAGTGTCATAATATTTTCACTTTTATTTATTTGACACTTGTCACATTTTGCTACATATTTTTGAATATCATGACTCATACCCTTCCAAAAAAATGACTGATGTGCATTGTAATAGGTTTTAAAATATCCTACATGCCCAAATGACATGGAATCATGTGATTCCTTGAGTATTTTTGATATAAACTTGGATTTGGAGTTTAGCTTAATTCTTCCTTTGTACCATAAGATATCATTCTTCCACTCAAATTTTGAATTTTCTGGGAGATTATTGATTATAGCCAAAATTTCCGGATCTTTGGCGTACTCACTTCTAATCTCATTAAGCCATTCAGGAACAACAACCAAAACTGCAAGTATTGTTGATTCTTCATCTTTTCTGGACAAGGCATGTGCTACTACATTGTCTTTTCCTTTCTTATGTAATATTTCCATGTCAAAAGCGGCAATTTTCTCGATCCATTTTTGTTGTTCTTAAGAGAGTGTTTTTTGTTGAAGGAGATACTGAAGACTGTTATGATCTGTTCAGATGGAAAATTTACTCCCTAACAGATATTGTCTCCATTTGGCCAATGCATGCATAATTGCGAGCATTTCCTTGTTGTATGTGGACTCGAGACGCTCTCGTTTATTTAGCTTCCTGCTTTCAAAAGTGATAGGGTGCCCTTCTTGCATTAATACTACACCAATACCAAATCCAGAGGCATCACATTCGATTATAAATGGTTTATAAAAATTTGGAGTTGCCAATACTAGTGCATTAGACATTACTTCCTTCAAATCTTCAAAACACTTCCCTACTTCTTCATTCCATTGAAATGAATTTTTCTTTAAAATATTTGTAAGAGGTGCAGTTCTGTGCGCATAGTCTTTAATAAATCTTCGATAATATCCTATTAATCCTAAGAATCCTCTTAGCTTAGATATATTCACTGGTTTATTCCATTCCCTTATAGCCTTAATTTTAGAGGGATCGACTTTTACCCCTTCATGGGATATTATGTGTCCTAGATATTCGACTTCTTCTTTTCCAAAGGTGCATTTGGATTTCTTAGCATAAAATTGATGATCTTCTAGTAATGTGAGAACTTTATCCAAGTGTTGCAAGTGCTCTTTCCAAGTTTTGCTATAAATCAAAATATCATCAAAAAATACTAGTACAAATTTCCTAAGATATGGACGAAATAATTTGTTCATAGTCGCTTGGAATGTAGCTGGTGCATTTGTCAACCAAAAGGGCATGAATTTAAACTTGCAATGACCTTCATGTGTTTGAAATGATTTTTTTGGTATATCTTCCAATCTAATTCTGGTCTGGTAATAGCCTAACCTTAAATCTAATTTAGAGAATTATTTTGCGCCATGTAGCTCATCTAGAATTTCATCGATAAAGGGAATTGGAAACTTATTTTTAATTGTTATCTTATTTAATCCTCTGTAGTCAATGCATAGCCGAAAAGATCCATCTTTTTTTCTTACCAATATAACTAGGGCGGCATATAGACTCTTGCTTTTTGAGATGACCCCACATTTTAAAAGGTCTTGGATTATCTTCTCAATTTTAGTTTTGTGGTGATGTGGGTAGCGAT